>CM055073.1:34981015-35006567 GCA_029204045.2 Tillandsia leiboldiana | reverse complement strand
AAAATTTCTTGTAGATTCTTAATACGACCAATTTGGTCGTAAACTTCCTAAGTAATTGGTCCTGGTAAAAATCAAGCAAAACCTTGCAAAATACCAAATAAATGCATTAGTAAATATAGCTATGATTTGTTTAAGATGCCATAGAAAATCGACAGTAGATACAAATCGTGTGAACAACTTAGGAGATCAAACAGTGGAGCTAACACCCAAAGGTAAAATAATATCATCTATCTCAGTAGGCTATATTGAAGTTCTTCACAAGAAATTACTATGAGCAACTTGAGGTCAAAAGAAAAGTAACAAATAGTGAAGAGTGAAAAAGAAAGGCAATAGAATAAACCATTTAAAATAGTATAAAAGGTCCACAAAAAGTTATGTTGAGGATTTAATGGCCAGCACAATAGGATAGTTTAATTGAGAAAAATAGCACTATACAGTATTACATACCAATGTATAATAATAAGGCTCTACTTCTATACAACCAAAATGGACTAAACTTGCAAAAAAACGAGATATAATTATCAAAAGATATCAGAAATAGTATTATAGTAAAAGGACATTATAACTGATGACATGTATATAAGATGCAATTGTAGATGATAGCTCCCGCAAAGATCAAAATAAAAATAAACATGAAACAATATGCTGATGTTCAGTTTTCTATATTATGAAAAAGGATGCGAAAAAAGAGCACTGAAAATCTCCCTATGTATAAGAGTCAGATTTCTCTATCTAAAGCTCAGAGTAACAAGAATGGCTTATTTACAACATACATAAGAAAGGGTGTCCCATATGAGACCAGCACACTAATTCCTACTTAAGATTTCTTATGGAATGAGGATGACTAGTTCTTTGGAACAATGGCTAATAACCATATCAAAGGGTTAGTTGCCATGTCCGATAAAAGGAAAATCAAGAAAGAGGCCTATATGCAAAAAAAAAGTAGATGATTAGAAAGACTATAAATCCTAAAACAAATATCCTAAAATGAAATATCATATACTTCAACCATTAGAAAAATTAGTCTCCATCATCTAATTTCCAGACCACATTCTATGATCATTTATTTGGTGAGATTTTTATCATAATCCTCAATCTTAAAAGCTATAAAGCAGTTTGATATCCTTTGCATTGGACACTGCAGTAAAAATTTGTGCACTTCTCGTCCATCTAGCTGCACAGAATGCTATGTTTAATAAACTCCGCATGAAAACTGAGAGTAAACCAGTACTTCTAATGCAATAAATCCAACTTTCGAAAAGTAAAATAGGTTATTTCTGTTTCTTTCTACTTCCCATTCAATCACTTATTACAAATTTAGTTATTCTATTTAAATAATTAACAATGTTTACGCATGCAAAATAATTCGATAGTTGTATATCAAAAAGAAGAAGCCAGGATAGTAAATTGTGCATATGCACTAGATAGGTGCATACGAGGGGCAGTCACAAGGTAGATCCAAGTTAAAAATGGCTTGAAAAAAATAAAAATTGCGATATTCAAATATATACATTATGTACGTTATGTATAGTAAATAGGGGACTGCAGGGAGAATAACCAAGAAGCATAAAAGTGAATAAGAAACTTATTAAGAACCTTTTAAGATTATAAATATCCTACTTAATTCAATGACAATAGGTAAAATTCAAATACTTCCCTTAGGCCCCGTTTAGTTTAGGGATAAAGCAGGGATAATGAAAGTTATCCTTACTATTCTGCCAAACAAGGTATATTTTGACTCGGATACCAAAAAAAATAATATCCCAGTCAAACCTTGCTGTTCCCGGTTATCCCGGGATAGCTTAAGATAAACTAATTATTTCACCATTTTGGAGAAATACTGCTATTCCGAGATTTAATTTCAAACTTTATTAAGATTATAAATTGAATTAAAGTATGATATATTACATATTATAATAAATTATTTTTATTATTAAAATTATTAACTGTACTATATTAAAGCACATTATTTATACTTAAAAATTATAATAAATTATATTTAAATATTTATAAAAAATTGTTTTTATTAAATTTAAGTAGAATATTAAATATCTAATTTATTGTGAAATATTAATCATATTTAATATCAAATTCAACCATTATTTTTTTCACTATTCTCTACTATTCCATCAAATTAAACAAACGCATTTTCAATTATTCTTAGAAATAGCAGCATTACAAATGCATACCAAAAGAAGAAGATAATGAAGTAAACTTCAAACTCCTAATTTTCCTCAACAAAATCCTAAATACTAAATCAGCCCTAGGACTTCATATATGTGAAAAAGACCCAAAAATCCTAATTCTACTAACATTAAGTCCAAATGTACCCAAGCCAAACTGATGCATCCCAGTTGACTAATATAAGACATAAATTGACCCCAAAATATTCAAGACCAAAATAAGGTCCCGATCCAAATGAACTCTATACCATATTAAATTGAATCCTTTCTAATGTGTAAATTCATAGCTCCTAGTAAAATAACGGTCCAACATGACCCGACTGAACCAATATACATGTGAACTTAAAATAAAATTGCCTCCGCCTAACTTTAAAAGAAATGGCGTGTATCAACCTAGACCAATGTACTAGAAGGCAAATATGATTTGCAATAGTCAACCAACTACATAGAGCATACACAATATGCAGGAGCATATGCAGACTCAAATGTGGTTTAACAATTAAAGGATTACCTTGGATATAGACATTCATAATTGTACCCAGATCTAATTCAGAGACTTTAGGAAGGACGAAAACGAAAACAGTAATACTTAATCTTATACATCCTTGGTTGAGTTGATCCAATGCAGTGCAGTCGAGCAACCACACAAGCATATTATGGCCGCTCACACGGATGCATACTGCATTTCAAAGACCGGACCAAGTTCAATCTCAGTACCACCATATGAATCAGTGGCAGGATTTCTCCCTATAGAGCACTAAATACCTTACAAAAGAGCAGTATCCTATTACAAATACAGTACAGCTAACTCATTACAAATTACTAAATTTTTTTTATTTTTTTACCATTTTGATGTTTCAAATCCAATTACAAATACAGTCTCTTACAAAAACCAAACACCACAGAACTATAAAAATTAACTCTTTATTCTACTTCCTATTCCTCATCCAAATTACACTGGATCCGTAATCAACACCTTTTCATTACCATTCAAAAAATTACACAAAATCACGCCAATGATTCGGTTGAGGAGAAACCAAGATCTTACCTGTCGTCGAGCTTCTTGACCTCCTCATCGATCCTCTGCCGCATAGAGTCGAGAAGCCCGGCGTCCATCTCTAGCACGGATTTGACCGCCAGGGACTCGTACAACGAGGCCATATCTAGGGCACAAAAAAAAACGAAGGGCGTAGGGGGGAACACAATCGTAAATAACAAGACGAACGAAGGAAGGGGGAACACAATCGTAAATAACAAGAGGAACAAAACAAAAAAGATGGATGGCGTGCTGGGCAAGAAAGGAGAAGACGGTAGTGGCGGCGGTGGTGATGATGATTACCGTCGGCCTTGACGGCGTCGAGGACCTCGTCGCGCAGTCTGACCTTGTCGATGTCGTCGACGTCGGGGTGAGCGAGCAGAAAGAGTTTGTGGCCGAGGGCCAGGTGCGGCTGCTGCTTGCCTTCTTGGCCCTCCATCTCGGCTCCGCCGCGCTGGTGTTACGCCGTCCAGACGGACCTGAAACCTCCTCCGGATCTCCAAACCCTTTTGCTGTCTGGTTGCTTTTTGCTTCTCTACCGCCTTCTGCTTTTCCCTCCCTTTAGCCTCCTCTTGTCTTTTAGGTTGAATTTTTTTTTTCTCATTTTAACCCTTTAATTAGCCAAATAATTTTATAATTAGTCAAATAATTTTATAAAAAAAAAATTAGAAAACAGCGTGTAATTTATCATTTTTTTTTTTTTTTTACGTGACGGTAAATGATATATTGTCCTTATGTTAAAAAACTAATATTTTTTTTTTATTTTTCATATACAATCTTAATAACCATATAAAAATTACAATAAAAATTCTAACAACTTAAGTGAGTGTTGGATTAAAAAGTGATTTTTCGGGCAACTATTATTTTCAAAATCTAATTCTGATTTTAATAGTAAGTTTTTAAATTTTTGATGCCCAAAAATTGTTAAAACTTACTTCTTAAAATCTGATTCTGATTTTATACTTAAATTTTAATTTTAAATTTTTAATTTAGATTTAAATTTTAAATTTCAATTCAAATTTTAATTTTAAATTTTAAATTTTATATTTAAATTTTAAGTCTCAAATTTTAAATTTTAAATTTCAAAATTTTAAATTTTAAATTTAGGATAAAATTTTAAATTTTAAATTTTAATTTTTGAATTACAAATTTTAAATTGTTAAAATTCAAATTTAAATTGTTTAGTTTTAATTTTGAATTTTAAATTATAAATTTTAAATTTTAAATTTTAAATTTTAAGTTTAAAATTTAAATATTTAAATTTTAAACTTTAAATTTTAAGTTTAAAATTTAAATATTTAAATTTTAAATTTTAAATTATTTTAAAATAAAATTTAGTAAAAAAGTATTATTTACAAAAGTAAAAAAAAATAGTCAATCAACTGTCCTTAGCGCAAGTGGCAAAAGGCTTGGTGGTTGATACCCGAGTTCAAAGCCTAATTGCTTCACATTTCCAGCTAAATTTATTTCAAAAATAAACGAAGCGGGTAGCATGCTACTAGCCAAACAGCTTTACAAAATCACTTCAAAAAAATCGTTTTCTATCTAAACTATCACGCCCCTAGACTCGCCTATTTGGTCTTCAGACAAGCGTATAGACCCGCCGAACCGACAGAGTTTTTTTTATTCGCCCAAGGCGTCACAACCAGTACAAGCATTCGACCTAGACATACATATATTTACATTTTTCTTTCTTTTTCCTTTTACAATCCATAATATTATTGCGATTTTATTATTCTTTATCTTTTATCCGTAGCTACATGTTGATGAAGGTACTTTATATCGGTCTCAAAAGGGTAGGGCGCTATCTAGTAAGCTACGCCCTTGCCGCGTGCCACCGCACCACTCACGAAAGGACCTATAAAACATAGGTCGATGAGAACTATAAAAATAGCCTCCGGTGGATACGGTCACACAAATGAGAAGCTTGACCCACCATGTCCAAAGAAGGTATTTAAAACATATAGATAGATAATCTGCAAAAAAAATTAATCTATATTATATGAAATATGATCATATGTTGTGCCTTATACAAATGCGATAATAAAATCTATATAAGTACGAACGACACATCTACTTCTATTTCACTATCCATCTCTATCTACATCTAGCGTAAGATTCCCTTATCTTAGCCAACTGCCCGACTCAATCTTGAGTCAATCCATACTTAAGGTTCTTGATCACCTTTCCCTTTTTCCGGACCTGGCCCAGGATAGCGAAGCGTCACACACACCCCTGGATTGCAGTCTCAGAGCGGTGAAGCGTCGCACGCGCTCTCGGTAGTGGAAAAATCGTCGCACACACTACCCGTAGCGATGAAACGTCGCATACGCTACAATCGGCGTCGAAATCGTCGCACACGCCAATATTTACTTTAGTTATTTTATAATGCACATTTCGTTATTAAGTCAACCTCCGTAGGTTCATGACTTTCCAATTTACGTGGTCTTCCTATCACTTATATTCCACGACCTATACCAATGACTCTTGGTCCAATGTCCCTGTCACCTAAGTTCATACAACCCCTAGATTCATTTATTTTCCAACCCATATTTAAAAACATTAGGTTTTATACTTAGTTTATTCAAGTGGCTAACCTACCAATATGTCATTCTATTCTAGACTTGATGGCACTATATTTACTAGTTTAAAGTTGAATTCTCTAATTCCTAGAGCAAATCAACCTACTTTACTAATCCAAACATACATGTCTCAACCAAAGCATATATATATATATATATATATATATATATATATATATATATATATATATATATATATATATATATATATATATATATATATAATACTATCGATAGCACCAAGCTATTTGTGCTATCAAATTTTTAGCTTTTGGATTAAAATATGTGTGGTTAAGATAATAGTGGTCCCCTAGGGTTTACTAGGTGGTTGGTTGAATAGTAAAAATCTTAGGGGACCACTATAATCCCAGCCGCATATTTTTTCATCCAACGGCTGAAAACTTGATAGCGCCAATTGCTTGGTATTATCGATAGTATTCTAGCCGGACTCTCTCTCTCTCTCTCTCTCTATATATATATATATATATATATATATATATATATATATATATAGTCCGGTTACTATACTATTAACAGTATGAAGTTATTGGTGCTATCAAATTTTCTACACTTAGATCAACTCCTTTGATTATTTTCACCCGTTAGATTTTACTATTTCCCCAACCACCTATTAAACCCATCATCATCTCAACCACACATCTTTTAATCTGAGGGTTAAAAACTTAATAGCACCAATAACTTGGTACTATTAATAATATTCATATATATATATATTCCATATCCACCGGTAATTAATTTACCCTAAATAGCATACTTTCTATGCTTGCTTAATTTACCAAATTAACCTACCATTAGATGCATTAATAAAATAATATTAAATTTACCGACTCCACTTTCAAGACATGAGAGGCGACCAAGTCGCTTCGATAGTGGACTAACCCACCTATTGCGCTCCCGATTGTTTGTAGACACTTACATTCGGATGCCCGCGACCACCGGCTCACCCATAGATCACGTACGACCCAAAATGACCGATTTCGGTCGTTTCGCGAATTGCTCATCGACGCTCGTCGCTTTTCCAATCAAAGTTGCCTGGGGTTCCTCTCTAACCTTCAATTAGAGAATAAACCAATCAATTTTGGTCTAGAGTCCCAAGAACCCCAAAAATTTCAAACGTGCCCTAGTTTCCTTTTTATCCGAAATTACTCTAATATTTTTGGAGAAACTTCGAACAAATAGACGTAGAAGGCTCAAGAGAACACGAGTTGTCACGCCCCGGAATCGAAACTGCGATCCGGACTCGCTAACAGATCCGCCGCCTATACGGGAAGCCCCGCATAGACGAAACGTTTAACCTGCAAAAGATAATGCTACAACTATATAAATATCAGAGCTATAAAATAAAAGTTCTAGAATAGGTACATACAATCTCCAATAGTACAAGTCAAACTCTCACAGTACATATATCTCTCCAATACAAAATACTCCCAATAAAATAGTACATGATGAATCCAAAATACTGACTATACTAAAACAACTCCCAAAAGGGTCCATCACTCTCTCGACTGGAAATGGGTAGGGATCTAGTTCGCGACTCCCTTACCTCGATCAGATGATGCAGCAACAGCAGGAGTAGCAGGAACAGGAGAAGAAGTCCCTGTAAATAGTCACCAACAGAGGGTATGAGAACTACACCGTCACGTAGTTCTCAGTGGGTACCGCCACCAAGCCCGACGGTCTGCCCATTAAGTCCACTAGAGGTAAAAGTAACAGATACAGTGCTATAAGGGAAAAGACTGTAAAATAATTCTACAGCTACTATGCCTCTATCTAGATGCTCAAAGGGTGATACAGATGAAACATGATGAAACTACAACCTCTCAGTAACCAATCACCCAATCTACACTGATTGCCACAAATGGGTCAGTCAAACCTGCGCCCACCTACTGCCATTACATCCACAGAGGACTGGACTTACTTAGGGCGTCCGTGACTGCCTAAAAAAAAGACCCAGTCAGAGGGACTGCGTCGACAAGTCGCGATAGCAAAGTAACAGGCCCAGCTCCGGAGTGGCACTCGAGGGGCGCAACCCCACCGAGGAAAGTATCCGCACGTCTCTGTCGAGCTCAATACGGCTCATGCAGGCTGTAATCCAAATCCACGATCAACTAGATCGATAGTACCCAAATCACATCTCTAACTCACAAGCTGAAACCCACCGTCAACTCAGATAGCTCCCAAGACTAGTACTGATCTGACCACAGCAACCAAACTCCACTCGGCCCCCAGGCGCCAGTGTAATATACATCCCACAACAACCCAACTACTCAGCCCACTACTAGGGTAAGGAGCACTCTAGTCCAGGAAAAATGAATAAATGTGTGGGGGGTGTCTGAAACATAAAATGGATTAGCTCAAGTTTGAATTTCCTACTAGTCTGGTTGAACATGCAACAAATGACGGGTGCTAGGTCAAAGTTCCAATAATAGCAATTAATTCAACCGAGACGTAAATAGAGAATATTAATCTAACATGATCACAATATCAACAAAAGAAATAATCATCTCTCACTAACATGATGTCTAACTCATCCCATAAATATGCATGCTCGCTATCAAATAGAATTAGAGAACCGTCCACCGGTTTTGGAGACGAAGCAACCTACCTGGATGCGCGTGTCAGTCGGAAGTCCAGATAAGCCGAAACTGGACGAGCGCGATCCTCAGGTTCTCACGATTCCAACGCACTAAGAATTTCTCAAAAAGTCCTCCCGGTCGTCGAGATATGAGTCCAACACTGTGGTAAATCCAAAATTAGTAAAACGACATCTCTGTCGCACATCTGTCTCCAAAACAGTGAAGTATCACCTGCGAAATGTCCTCCAAAAATTCCAATAAAATTATGGCTGCGTTCCTCGCGAAGTGTAGATATCGATCGAGTCCTTAAACACCAAATTCCGCCACCCGTAGGCCAAGAAATTGCATGATTACTTCAATTCTGTCCTGAAAAGTGTCGTAGAAAGAGAGTCTAAAGATGCTGCACGCACTCCCATAAAAACTCAAAATGGAGTAGAGCGATGCATACCGAAATCGTAGGCCTGTCGTAAAAACGTCGCCGCAAAAATCGGCGAAAAATTCCAAGAATACAGCTCATGGGAGTCCTCGGACGAAAAGTCGACGAAAAAGATCGGTATTGGAATAGTGTCGAAGCCCGCGAGATCGGGGAGGAAAAATATCAAACGGTCTCCAAAATTTCTCCAAAACTCCAAAAAGTGTAGAAGACTTAAGGTAGAAGCTCTCTGTCAAAAATGGCTTGAAAATCGAATCTAAAAAGCCTTCAAACCGAATCCATAATGGCCTATTTATACTCAAAAATCCAAATAGTGGGTGTCCAATTCAAGCCCAACTTTCATGCACCCGAAAGGCACGGTAGCCGCCCGAATTCACCGAATCATGCCACGTGTAGCGCCCGAATCCACCAGATCACTCCACGTGTACCCCACCGCCCTGTGCTCCGTGCGCCTGGCGCACATGGGCAGCCTGCGCCCGCCAATGGAACAGTGCCACGTGTCCCACGTGGTTCACGCGGCGCACGCGCCGGGTTTTCCGAAATCTGTCGGCCAATCACACGACGCCACGTGTCACAGCCGCCGTCACACCGTCCAACCAATAGGGTGCTGCCACGTGGCATGACTAATCCTCGGTGCTCCCGGTGCACGCGCCTGCCCGCCGCCCGCGCGCCGCGCCTGCCCGCGGCCGTGTTCCGCCGCGCGCCGCCTCCTGCCCATTGCCGCCGGCAATGCTTCGGCCGCCGGAACAGTAACATGTACCTCGAAATCCGTGTTTTGGCATCCGGACTCTGAAAAATACAAGTAAATAGTTAATTTTCATCATTTTCGTGCGCTGAGTTCAAATCCGACGTCCGTTTGTCAAATTCCACTTCTAAAATTTGTCGAAAATTCTCGAAAAAGTAAACTTGATCCGTTTTTTGTGCCGGGTCCAAATCTGGGGTCCGATGCGCGCACAACCATCACTAGCACTCATCATAAGTCTCCAGAATCACTGATCGGCCTACAAAATCATCTTGGAAATTTCGGATCATCACACGAGTATATCAATTTTAAAGGATTTAACAAGAATTCTTACCGTTTATTGAAACCCTAACCTCGACCGCAAGCTCCACGAGCTCCTACGCATGCCTAAAGCTTGATTCAACACTCCCACACGACTCCCAAGGTCCAACTCCGTCGGGCATCAAGTTTCGGGGAGAGAGAGAGAGAAACAAGAGGGAAAAAAATAAAGGATTTCTCCCTCTTTCTCTCCCAGTGTGTGTGGGTGTGTGTTGTGTGTTTGTGCGAACAGGGAAAAAAGGAAGAAGGGGTCCCCCTTGAAGGCCCCTCCCTAAGGAAATTATAGAAATGCCCCTTACTGGGCATTTTTGTCACCGAGAGTCTGAACCCTCCTCCAAGGTCCGATCCCAAAACGTCCCTTAGAAATAGCTCTGCTGACAATCCGGACCCTCCTACCAGGATCCGTACCCCGAAGGTCATCTTTAAGGATTCGTAGAGAGGGTCCGGATCCTGCCCTCAAGGTTCGGACTTCATAGCCAAGGTCTGGTCCCTACCATCAAGATCTGAACCCTAAACCCCTATCAGTCCAAATTTTCTTTATTGAAAAATTTCTAATTTTTCTCCATGGAATTCCAACACTCTTCTAATTATTCCGAAACTCTCGAAATCCAACTTAGACTTGTCCTTAGTTGCCTCTTGACTGTTTCCAATCTATTGGTCAAAGTCTAATATTCTTTTAATTCATTTTTGCGCCAAACCCACGCCGAAAAAGCTCCAACCAGCTTGAAACTTCATCGGGACCATTGGAATAGTCCTTCAAGCATGTTCTCACTAGAACTCCGCAATTCGCAAAAGTTTAGGTCATTACATAAACTCAGTCAAACGCTCTACAACTTTTAACTAAAATCAATTCTTCAAACCAAAATCAATTCTGGAAAAATTATTTTTCCATAATCTAGGCAAAACGGGCCCTAAATATATCTTAATAATCTATCTATATAATTTTAACCATCAAATAAAAGTTTTAATAATTTCCGTACAATCTTAACAATCTCACAAAAATCCTCACAACTTACAAAAAAATGATAACAATATGAAAACAGCGAATCATTCATCGCTTTACAAATAACAGCCAGATATATAATCTATCTCTCAGAAATATAAATAAATACAGCCAACTAGCAAAAACCAGACCAAAGAGTACAGTAGTCTAAACTCAAAATAATCACGGGTTCCACTGCTAACCACAAAAAAAAGGAATGAGAGCTATCCAACCAGCGATCCCCTTACCTCGGTCTGCAGGCGCCGTTACCGCTGTAGAAGACTCTACAAAAAAGGGTCAACAAAGAGTGTGAGAATTACTAAAAACCAGTAATTATCAATGGATACGTTATCGACAACTACAACCTACCCACTAGTTATATCAGAGACATAAATAATAAAGCAATAAAGAGCATGTAATAACTGCCGGAAGAAAATTACCACTACAATCCATCTACACTAGTAAGGAATGAAAATGATATACATCAACTATAATAAACAGCCGAGAGTAATCCAATCAACCGACTAGCTCGAAAGCCTAGTCCCGCCGGCACTACCATTACATTTGATCTCACTGTCAACCCGAGTATCGCCAACGTGGAACATACCCAAAAGTAAACAAGCTGCCTAATTTCGGAGTAGCACTCAAGGGGAGCGAACCGCTCAAGAATAAAATAATCAGATCAAGTATGTCACAAGCTAAATTCAATACTCATGACCAAAGTGAATGACCCTAACCACTAATACATAGTCTTAGCCTAATCCGATACATAAACAACTATCCGATATATATATATATATATATATATATATATATATATAGTCCGGCTACTGTGCTTGTACAAGCACCAAGCAATTGGTGCTTGTAAGTTTTCTACCGTTAGATCTAACCATTTGATTAATTCTACCCCTTAGATCATACTATTCTACCAACCACCCACGAAACCCAAGGGGCCCACTATCATCCTAACCGCGCATTCCTACATCCAAGGATAAAAAACTCACAAGCACAAATAACTTGGTACTTTTACAAGTATAGGAGCTCAATTATATATATATATATATATATATATATATATATATATATATATATATATATATATATATATATATATATATATATATATATATATATATATATTAGAGGTTATATATTTTTAAAAGTACAAGTCAATTTATACTTGTAAATTTTTTACCATTAGATTTGTATTGGAATTTGTGTTATTGTAAAGTCAACTAAAGAGAGATAAAGAAAAAGTAAAAAACATAAATCCCAATACAAATTTAATGATAAAAAATTTACAAATATAAATGGAATTGTACTTTTAAAATCATACAAGCACTTATATATATATATATATATATATATATATATATATATATATATATATATATATATATATATATATATATAGTAGAGCTTATATATTTTTAAAAGCACAACCCCAACTATGCTTGTGAATTTTTTACCATTGGATTTGCATTGAGATTTGTGCAATTGTACTTTCTCTTTCTCTCTCTTTAGTTGACTTTATAATTGCACAAATCTCAATATAAATCCAATAATAAAAAATTCACAAGCATAATTTCTCTTGTACTTTTAAAAATATACAAGCTATATATATATATATATATATATATATATATATATATATATATATATATATATACCCCTATAAAGCAATAAAATTGAATTTGTTATAGCCCTTATATTTGGTGATCTTCTTATATTTGGTGATCTAAACTTCTACCAAATTTATTTGGTGATCTAAACTTCAACAAAATTAATTTATTATTATTATTATTATTATTTGCCACATTAGTGTCATATTATGCAGTTTGGATATCCTTTAAACGTAGCATAATATAATATTATACCTTTCTAACCTTTTTTTTTTTTTTTTTTTTTTTTAGTATAGTTAAACTATACTTTAAAAAAATAAAGTAAAATAACAAGCTACCCCAACACAAAAAAAAAAAAAAAAATTCACTTCTTTTAGGCTCGCTTCCCTCACCCCCAAGATGTATCAAATTTTAAAGCTTAAATTTTATAAAAATAAAATTTTAAATTTAAAAATTTTAAATTTAAATTTTTATATCAAAATTTCAATTTTTCAAATTTCAAAACTTAAAATTTAAATTTAAATTTCAAAATTTAAATTTTAAATTTAAATTTCATATTTAAAAATTGAAATTTTATAATATTGCTTTTAGAATTTTAAACTTTAAAATTTGAACATTAAAAATTTTAATTTTAAAATATAAATTTTAGAATTCAAAATTTAAAATTTAAAAGTAGATTTTCTATTTCAAATTTTAAATTTTTAATTTTAAAAATTAAAAATTAAAAATTAAAAATTTTAATTTTTTTTATTTTGAATTTATATTTTAATTTCAAATTTTGAAATTTTTAATTTTAAAATTTTTAAATCTAAAGTTAATATTCTAATTTTTAATTTTTAAAATTTTAAGAGAAATCTAGTAAAATTGTAGAATGTGTATCAAACAATTTAAAAATTGAAGTAAAGTTTTTTAGAGTTCACAATTTATAAACTCTTTTAACAATGCATCCAAACCGATTTTGGATACCCCTTAAACCATGTACAGTTAAATCATGAAGTGTTTAGCTGATAAAACAGTACACTACTCTTAACACAAAAAAAAAAAAAAAAAAAAAAAAAAAAAAAAAAAAAAAAAAAAATCCACTTTAACTTAAAAAATGATGTGTCAAATTTTAAACTTTAAATTTTAAAATTTTAAAATTTCAAATTTTAAAATTTAAAATTTTAACAAAGATTGTAAATTTCAAATTTTACAATTTTAATTTTAACTTTAACTTTATTTTTTCAATTTTCAAATTTTAAATTTTAAATTTTAAATTTCAAATTTCAAACATAGGTTTTAAATTTTAATTTTAATTTAAAATTTTAAATTTTATAATTTGAATTTATTCAATTTAAAATTTTAAATTTATGATATCAAAATTTAAAATTTTATAATTTCACATTTCAAATTAGGAAAATGAAAGAGTGTAGTGTTCTATCTAATGATGTAACATTCCTTTTCAAATAGTACAATATTTGTATAAATAGTTCAATATTTGTATAAAATAATACAACATTTACACAATTTATACAACGCTTCACAATTATATACCATATTACAAATAATATAGTACATTACATACATATGATACTCCCAAAATTTGAATTAGTCCTATGTATAAATAATATAATAGGACTAAATTTCTTAATCGGGCTATAGCATTTTGAATGGTAGTAAGACCTAAGAGGTTAAGAGAGTTAAGTGTGCTAGAGCTAGAATAGTTCTAAAATTTTGGGACGTCGCAGTTAGTATCAGAGTCATTCACCAACCGAAAATGTGAGATGAGTTTCGACTGAATTAGGATTATTTAGCGGGTAGAGCGAAACTCTCCGACTAATGACCGTTGTAGGTAGAATGCAGCCCCCCACAAGGTCGGTTAAGGCTAGGATTAAGACTAGCGAGACAAATCTCACATCGCCTGATGCTTATGAGTGTCTTTGAACCTTACGAGAACGTCAGAACTAAAAGAGATAAAATATGATACCCCATAATTTAAATTAGAAAGTAGTTCTAGAATGCATGACCCGACGTAACAAAAACACTTGTACTAGAGTACTTAGTTTTTAGTTTTTCTTTCAGAAATGTTCCAACTAAACAATTTTTTGAGAAATCTAAGAATATTTCTTTTTGGCAACATAAACATCATCAAACTCATATGACAAAACTATACTAAGAAGATACAAAGGTAAGAATCTTAACAGAATATTCCCAAATTCCATTGAAAAATACTCGCCAGAAACTTTCTTAAAAGAAAAACTTAAAATACAGGGACTAAATACAAAAAGATGAAAGTTCCAAACGCCCTAAAATTGCCTTAAGAATCAGGGACCTAAATAAAATCTCCCTAAAATTATTTTCTTTCCAGCTGGTTAGAATTTAAGAATGAGATGAGAGAAAAGGCAGATCAGTAGGGCGACAGACAGGGCGACTAATGAATTGTAGCAAAAGAATAAAAGTTAGGATACGAAATAATATGTAATAATGTACAAAATCATCCTCTGTTAAAATTTTGTATCTGAGAATGGTATTTTGATGTCATCAAGCTTCGAAGATAGGGTACGGGTTTGGGTCTTGAATTGGTCCGCAGCCTCGAGAGCACGCGATGTCTGAAGGGCATCTCGGCATGGAGTTGAAGACAGGTCAAAGCCATCTACACAAAGATAACACTTTGTAAGCAGAAAGCTACAATCAAACAGGTGATTAGCGCAAAAAATAGCAGATTTGCACGCGTGATCAACAATACAAATTCAATGGTGGCTCATCAAATACACAGAGTTGCGCTAAGCGATTATCGGAGGCGTGATTTCAACAGAAAACCAAGTATTTTAACAGGCAAAGCATCTTCCATCTTGATGACCAATAGATTCATGATAAATATGCATCGAGAATAACAACTCTTAGCATGATGGTAAACTATAAATTAGCAAATGATCGAGTGTCACATGAGAAAAAGAGTTTTCTACAGTTAATATGGTTGATTGCAATTTGAAAGCATCACAAACTCGCTCAACTTCAACTCTTGTAGGTTCAGTTTCTTTTCTACAGCGTAGAACAACTGGCGTGATTCATAAACTGGTTTTATTCAATGCATTATTAGTGCAATTTCTTACTCAGGCTCTAGAGGTAGTATATATTAGATTTGTTAATCTCGAGCTACATGAACCAAGTGTCTATGTTTGTAGCAATACTAGATAACCTACATTTACAAATTAAAAACCGGAGAATATTTATTCAAAACTTTAAACCAATTTTTGTCGCTGCAATTTAATCCTTCATGTTTGATTTCAATTAGTCAAACCAAGATACCCTCAAAGCTCCGTACTAATTCTTGCTTCTTGGTAATTAAAGCGCTAAACTATCATGTCATATTTCTCAGCTATGCAATTGAAAATTCGGATATACTATCATTACCTTTATTTAATTTATTATTTCAACAATATTTCTGATCAAAACAGTATCCACAAGCAATATTAACTCATCTACAGTACTTACTGATGCACATTCAGTATCGGGGTCAGCTTCAGAAACATGAAGAGCCCATGTGCGAATCCACTCGAGTCCACTGGAAATCTCTTGATTGCCTTCGATCAGAGATGATGCAACATACGTTGGATGCAGGGCTATTAGTATGCATGAAGCTGCAAAGAGGACAGATCTCCTGACATACGCTTCAGCATGATTTGAAACATCCCTGTTGCATATTCAACGACAAATCATTATATTATTGAAATCAAAATTCAAAAATTTATGACCAACTTTTTATGTTTAACCAAGTTGTACCTTGATCTTATCATATCGAGAAGAGCAGGGGCCAAAGCCGATGCTTCTGGATGCATAGCCATGCATTTCATGCAAACACCGAGCATGTAGATCAATTTTCCGAGAACAATAAAGTCCCGATTAAGCAGGTCCACCCCATGTTTCCTTTTGTCAAATCCTTGCATAGCCGGAAGCATAAAAGCAGCAGCATACAATGGAAATCTATTCTTTGACCACTCCACCTGTAAATCTTTTGCCTTACCAAGACTCCATTTCCGTGATTTTCCTGCTTTTGTTTGACCTGGTTTAGAAGGAATTTCCCTCTCATATCGGTGAGACCAACTAAGAAATGTTCCTGGTTCTGATACTTCCTTCCAAGGTCCTGCACCAGCCGGCCCTCTTGAACTAGGAATATACCACGGTTGAGAAACAGTGGATACCAACTCTCCCTGCTTTTGTTCTCTTTTTATGACTTTGGTGTTACAAAGTTCTTGTGCTGCCTCAGTCATAACATCAATTATCAGGATTCGTTGACCAACATCAATATTTGATGAATAAAGCATGTTAGTCATCACGTCTAGAGATTCGAATGGGCAAGTAACAAGCAAAGCTACTAGTGCTTTTTGTCTCTTTTCTTCAGCGGAGTCTTCCTCCCCTTCCATTGCCACATCTGAGCAACGAACGTGTACTAATGCTTTGACAAGATCACCTGAATTATGACTGAGTTCATCAGGTGTCGCTCTTATAAGCTCTTCGGCAGCATCAAGTGCTTTTTCAACCTACAGAAAGGAAATTGACAGAACTTTCAGAAGCAAGTAGTGATACCCACCTACCATTCTCAAATACATAAAAGTTTTCTACAGATACAGCATGTGAAAAATTATAAGTTGGGTAAACTTCAAATTGCCCCCATGTGGTGTAGCTCATTTTCACTTTGCCGCCCCGTGGTCTAAAAAATTTCACTTTGCCCCCCTGTTGTTTAATTCATTTTCACTTTGAAAGTTTCACTTGGCCTCCCAATGGTTTAGCACATTTTTTACTTTGCCTCCTTGTGGTTTTTTTTTTAAATTTTCATTTTACCAACCTATTTCATAGTGTTGTCCCTAGCTAATTTTCACTCTGCCACCCCATGGTTCCCCACCACCCCCCTCCCCCCCTCCCGTGGTTTAGCGCATTTTTCACTTTGGCTCCCTATGGTTTTTTAAAAAATTTCACTTTACCACCCTATTTTATAGTGTTTTTAGGTGAAATAAAAATTAAACCACATGGTGGCAGAGTCAAACTTTTTAAATCACAAGGTGGCAAAGTGAAAATAAGCTATACCACAGGAGGGCAATTTGAAGTTTACCCTTATCAATTTACACACGTATCCATTCTAAACAGCCATATATGCCCTTGAAACACTTAATTCTCTACATGTAATTTACACATGTATTCCTTCTAAATAGCCATATATGCCCTCGAAACACTTAATTCTCTACATGTTCACTATTGTGCGTATAAAATTGCCCTTCTCTAACAGGTTTTTTCGAATACAAAACCAACTTACCGCGTGAATCAGATGACTCCCGATACTAAGATAAGGATTTATTTTAATATGTAAACAGAGGACTATAAAGCCCCAATAGAGAAGATTAACCATATCAAAATAGGAACTTACACCATCTGGGTCATCATGTTTCCGTAGTGCTGCAGCTATATCACCTAGCTGGGAAAATTTCCTCTGCAAATCTGCATCATCATCTGATAGGTCATACGGCTTCAATGATGAATCGCTTGAGTCATCATCATCCTCTTCACCGGAAAAATGTTCACCATTTACTTCAACAGGATTCCTATTCTCATCAGGGTCCGCCAACTCTTGTATCAAGGCAATATTTGCTGCACTTTTTTGTTTACTAACTCTCTGCTTTTTCTCATCAGATGCACTTTTCCTCTCCTCACTTAGAACTAACTTTGATTTGTTTTCATCTTCATTATGTGAAGCAGCTGCTATCTGTTTTCTCTGCGGTAAAACCCCAAATTCCCAATCAACAGGCTCGCAGCAGTTATCATCGAGGTACAGAGGATTTTTTGGATCAACAACTTTGGAAAATACTAGTGCAATAGAGCTAGCCATTCTCCGAACTAGATCGATTGGGCTCTCTAACCTACCTACCAACAGCAAAAGTCAAAGCTCAAAGGCAAAACAAGATTTTGGAATAAACAATCAAGAGCCAAAGCTTAAAAGCAAACCAAGATTTTGGAATAAATGGTGACAATATTTAAACATTTCATGAAAGAACACATACAGCTAACTCCCTGAAGAACATTGCTTAAAGCATCTTTAGTAGCATCTAATTCTTCCTTAGAAATTCTCTCCAGGCATAAACCAACAGCAGCTGTCAGATCTGAATAGCACTTTAGGAACAACAATATCTATAGATAATGCAATTTACACCAGAAAAGAAAATTAAGAGCAATATATAAAATTAACATCTCAAAGGATACAAGCTTGTTGCTCCATGGAAGATGATTGAACAAACTCACGTCTGGACCAAATGCTAATTAGAAGCTGCAGTGTGTTTAGGAAATGTGGCGTCTTTCGCCCCTCCATTTGTGCATCCGAATTTGGTGGGCACTCAAAAACTGCGAACTGAAGAATCCATCTCAGGCAGCATAAAGGAAATACTTTCCAGAGCAGAAATTTATCAACAAACATGCCCCTGAAATAAGTAAATAGCTAGTGAACAGGTGCTGAGTATATAATTATGATGAAAAAACCAAGAACCAAATTCTCCAGATTGTTTGTCAAATCATGCACTACCGTGAGCTTATGAATTATAACCAGAAGAGAGAGGAAGATAGCTGAGAGAGCATTTGGGGAAATATATTACAAAATGAGGGAATGTTGGATAATAGCAAACGGATACAAAATCAATTTTTTTCACTGACCTGGAAATCTTTAAGCTGTTGCAATAAATCAGTTATTAGAGAATACTGATAATGTGGTTATAAATATGAGACAGCCAAAAAAAGTCTGAAATACTACAATAGAGTATACAAGTAGGGCCTAACATTCATCCTCCTCTATGCACCCCGTCATTTTGTACTCTTGCTCTACTTTTTTCTTTGCATCTTTCTATCTTGATTTTCCATTTTCTTTAGTCCAGTGCTTGATTCTACTGCTCTCTTTATCTTTGCCTACTCCATTTGTTCTTTTCCTTGACATAGTCACACAGACCAAATTTTCTGCCCTTTGTTTATCAGTTGGCTAAAATGCAGAAAACCTTGCAATAAATATCCGCTTTTGCACTTTACCCCATGCCTCTCCTTCCTCTTCTCCCATTTGACGACCGTATCTCATCATGTTCTGATGATTCTTTGGAAGCCGCCAACTTCTATACTAAAGAATGGGCTGGGAAAAAGTAGAATCAAAGGAGTTCACGAGCAGAAATGCGAAGGGAAATTCCCTTGTCTTTCAAGAATCTTTATTGTGCCCCCTTAACATTTAAAATTGTAACATTTAACCTAGCATCGTTACTATTCAATCACTATTCCCTGCATGAATTGTGTGGTTCAGTCAAGTAACTTACTGAGAAACCTTATTATACCCTTGGAAATAATGGGAATGCATAAATATCATTTATTTTCCTTCAGATTACGTGACTATGAAAGAGATCCTTTACTATTTACTAATTAACTTTCCTTTCTCGGTCATTTCTAAGCTAGTAAAATGTGTACATCAGTAGTTATCCAGTTGGACCACGTAATGTACGCACGGAACGACAACAAAATAGTTACGGTGACCGACCGTCCCTAGTGCAAGTGGCAAACGGCTTGGTGGTTCGTACCCGAGGTCCCGTGTTCGAAGCTTAGTTGCTTCACATTTCTAGCTAAGTTCATTTCTAAAAAAAAAAAAATGAACTAAGCGGATAGCATACTACCTTTCTCTCAAAAAAAAAAATAGTTGCGGTGCTGGTTAAGTGCTACAAATTTAAATTTGAGGCTGCAAAATAGTGGTTTTTATAAGATTGGGGACTAAAGTGCAAAGCCAGATATTTATAGGGGGGGCGGGGTTCTACATTTTAGCCTACTTATTTTTCCCAAAACTTTCCAACGTTCATGTTATGGGCCACTTCCTTTTGCTTTCCTTAGCTTTTCTTCTTCCATTCCCCACTTCATTTTTTTTGATTTCCACCGCCAATGCACTCCATTCTATTCTACTTTTTATATAAATAGTGTCTGGACTAAATTATCATGAATAAAGCGTACATATGTGTTTTGTACCTAAAACATTCTAAGAAATTAGTGATACCCTAATTTTGCCTTTTTATAGGTAATTATGCATATTCCATTAAAATCATCATGAACAGTTGCCATGTACCTTAATGTAATGTCTAGACAAACTGGATCAATCCGATCAATTAGCGAGGCAATCAGGTTTATCCCAACACAATTAAAGTAGGAAGAAAAAAATGCAATGTTTATGCTCAAAAACAATCCAGATAAAAAAATATAACGTAAGGGTGAGTTTCTCAAGTACAAAAAAGGGACACCACATAATTTTTTTTAATTAATTTCTGTCATCAGTTTCTCCAACTCTAGAATGATTTACGCCATCCTCATCAGTATCGGAAAAGAAAGTTTACTTTATGACTTAATTAGAGCCTCCTTCACTAAAACTCAAAAGAAGCGCCAGTGCAGGAAAAGTATTATAGTTGCTTATCACATTTAAATGTACTGCACCAAAAGCTCTCAAGTGTTTCATGCGCTTCAACAGAGAAGTTGTTCCTTAGTGCTTGGTTCTTAAGCTTGGGCAAAAAAACACATGTAAAAATAAATATATATAATAAAAACACATATTCCTGAAAGAATAAAAAGGTTGAGTTTATCTGATTTTGCAAACCAACGATAGACAGAGTCAAGATATTTTAAAATTTCTAAACAAGTAAAATGAGTTGAAAGCAATTTTTTCCACTTGAGTAAACAAACGGAAAAATCTATTATCTCAAAATCCAGAAGTAAAACTGGCAAACATAACAACTTGTCAACAAAAACACATGAAATTTAAACCTTTTCAAAGAAGTTTCATCCATTTATTCAATAGGTGTATATAAAGGCCTAGTTCATGTGCTTAATTTATAACAGTCAAGATGGGCCAAAGTGGTGTCCATGAGACTAGATATTGGTGAAAACAGCATCCTCACTCTATGTGGTTTTTCTCAATGGATGGCAGTAAATTTGCTCCTGAACATGTAGCAATAGATCGCTGGTCTGTTTTCTTTCATCCCCATTATTGAATCATTAGTTATGGCTGTAACTCAGGGTTTCAGAAGTAATACAAGCTTCAAAAAAGTACAGTAAGAATCTTAAGGAATGAGTAGACTCACAGATAAAGGAGAGAGAGGATTAAGGTGTATAACTATAATGCCAACTAGATTTAGAGAAAGATATAAGATCACTAGCCAAAAGCTTTGTCACATATAAATTAGCTAGTATATTTTCATCGTATGGCACCTTAAACATACAGCCTTGAACTATACAATAAAAGAAAGTGCAGAATGAAACAAAGAAAAGGATATCGCAAGTGAGAATACTAAATTGAAAGTTAGCAAAAATAGTTCATAACAAGTCATCTCACCTGACAAAAGAACCAAACTTGAAATTCTTACTAAACAGTATCCACAGAATCCAATAAACTTCTACATCACTAATACTTGTTGATGCAAGTTGGCGCAGCATCTCTTCAGAAAACTTTTCGACAGCATACTGATCTTTGATAGCTTCCACCATATTAAACCAGAAGTGGGACTTAGGATTAGAATTTATAACATAAGGGGCGGCCAGATTAGCATTTGATGATAAGAAGCTCTGGACATGGCTAAGAATCCTGGGAATCACTTCTGCTACAATGACATCTGAAAAGAGGATCTAGTATGAGTAAACAGCAACTAGTAAAAACTCTAAGCATCTGCATTTAAACAATGCATGGAATTCCAAACAATCAAGTTATATTTGCAAACTCAAACCACTACAGATCCTAAAATAGCATGTAACATAAGAAAAGCATTAGAACATAAGTTGACTAGTCAGTGATTAAGTTTTATCAGATGCAAATGGTTGTTTTCTCAGTGAAGAGATGATTTTAAGAAATGATCATAGCCGAACATCCTTATAAATATATACGTTTAATACATGTACTACATAAAAGGTAAGTACTAGAATATAAGAGAGGCTCAGTAAACATTAGTCATATCATTATACTACAGTCTACAAATCTAATTGCTTAATCTAACTGGCTAATTTAATTCATAATTATGTAATGTGCAATGTGATTATCACGTGATCAACTTTATTTACACCTTGGTGGCAAATCCTATTGTGCAGTAGATTGTTACAGTTTGGACAATATATAGGTAAAGGCGAAATGCAATATACTGCAAAATGGGTATCTGAAGAAAGTTTTATCTTGCTAACAAGGATAGTTTATTGCATTTAACAACAAATTATTTACTCCGCTGCATTTGCTTCTACTTGTTACACTAAATGGAATACATAAAGCAAGCCTTTTGTTTTCTTTGTACACTACCAGTTGATGAGATGATGTCCACAAAATAACAAGAAGCACATGGGAAATGTATTTCTATGCCTTACCAATAGATCCACGACGGCAAACATGAGAAAATGTTTCCCCCACAAACAAAAATACAGCATCTGGGATGGCTTTACAATTTAATTGCATAGCTTTTTCTTCTGCTCCAGTCAGAAGTTGATTGGCAACTCTCCGGAAAAAACGAGCTTAGTGTTTGGTCAAGGGTTTTGCATTTAGAATTCCAAATGAGAAACAGACAAGAAAGGGTTTCTTCTTACGACAACAATAAGATGAGGGCTAGAAAATCTCAATATAAAACAGAAATTTGCAGATAAATAATGACAACATAAAAATTTTCAACCTATCAACCAAGGTTTTAAGTATCCATCGGCACGGGCCGTATCTACCGTACCGTACCGTGCCAACAAGATACCGGCACGATACAGCTCCCGTGCCGATGACACAGTTCAAAACCCTTTTTTCTTAAAATTACTGAGTAATTTTCTTAATAAAGTTCAAAATATTTGATAAAGATACATAATAAGCAATTAAAAAATTTTGTTGCTAAAGAAATTAAATATTTCATGCCATTATGTGTCGGCACGCATGTATTTTTTTGTGACCGGCACTCATCGGCACGGCTCGGCATGCACCATGCCGTACCGTGCCGGCAAGTTTTCGGCACGACTCCGTGCCACGGCACTTAAATCCTTGCTATCAACTTAGTTCAGCCTACAACTTCCTAGTTGATAAAATTAACACAACCGTTATATCAGTCTTTCATACTGTTTAAGTTTTTTGTCAACCAAGGTAGCATGAACATACTACTAAATCAAGATATTGGACCTAACACCAGATTAGCAGTTCAGTGATTAGTTCCTCAAGATACCTCTATTGCATACTAGTCCCCAATAAGTGAAGAACTAACGATAAAATAAAGAGGTACAAGCTAAAGGACCATCATTCTATCTTTCAGGCTTTACACCTTCTGCAGTAGAATTTCATATGCTCAACTGAAGGCATGAAAGATCAATGAACGTCTATGCGTCACGGGCACGGACACGGATACGGGTCACGACACGACTCGAACACAGCGACTGGGCAATTTTCAAAAAATAAGGACACGAACACGGCAAGGACACGGCAAGGACACGGCTCATAAAATATAATATTTTAGTATAACAATATATATATTCATTATATATAATATATTAATTTTATAAAAAAAATATTATATTTTTACCATCAAATATTATCTACCAAACATGATTTATTAAGATCATAAAAAAAAACTAAAATATTTACAAAAAATACTATGTTTCTTATAGAAATGAAAATTAATATGATATTTTAAGAAAAATATTTTCTACCAAACATAATTTATTTAGATCATCCATTAAAAAAAAAAGAGTCAAAATCCAAAATGTTTAGAACTATATTTTTTTATATATTTTTTAATTAATTTTATAATATAATAAATTAAATTAATAAATTATAAATCAACTAATTAAGTTAGAATTTTTACCAAATCTAACTTTCCATATATAAACAAATTACTAAATTAGTGAAATTTACATATCAAGTTATCAACTAATTAAATATTTAAATTACTATTTTTAATATTTTATCAAATTAAAATCCTAATTTTTTGTAATTTTCCAAAATAATAAAATATTTTTGACTTCTTTATTTTGGGCATCACAGGCGCGGCATGGACGCGCGTCCCTCGCGCGTCCATGCCGCGTCCGCGTCCGACGCGGACGCGCGGGAATGGCAGGCGCGTCCGTGACGCATAGATGAACGTACCACCTATAATCCAAAGACAGCTTACCCACTTGCAATCCATTTGTTATCATAGGATGGAGATCAGATCAATGAAATACATTCTATTTATTTAAGACAAGGAGAGAAATTTGTAAAGTTGTATCTTGAAAAACAATGGCATTCAGGAGTTGAGCTAGTATACTATTGATAGTAAATGAATAGTGTGTACTATTAACTTTTTAGCCATTGGATCAATAATATTTCACCTACCCCCACTAAACCGTAGGCATCCATGGGTTAAAAAGTTGGTAGTAAACACTATTTTTTTACTATCAATAGAATTCTAGCCCCACTAGACATTCATAGTCAAAGAATCATAATTTAAAATTTTGAAATGGAACAGTACCGGAAACAAAATAGTGGACATCTAAAAGTACAGAGAACACTATGTAATGGTTAGAAGGAATCTACAAGCATCTCGATCAGTCCAGGTCACACAAATAATTCACTGATAGAACTAAGAAAATGCAAGGTAAAACAAAAACAAGAGTCGGCAAAAAACTAAACAATATATCCAAGACAATTACTGTGCATACTGAAGCACTCCAAGTTGCATATACACAAGTCTAAAGTAGAAATCTTATTGAAAAACAAAAGAAGGATACTGTGATGAAAGTGTAAATGAAGCTCTTGGTCTTACTTTATCTGGAATTGATGAAAGTAGCTGTGATACCCTAGAAATGAATGTTACTTTATCGGGATTAAGAATGTTATCATGTTGTTCATCAAGAAGTCCAAATTCTCCAACCAAAAGGCGTACACCTTCATTCTCAAGCAAGCATAGCATCAATAACCTGTCACATGAATGTTCGGTGGAAAGAGATTTATATTGTCCCAACAAGATTTAAAGTATAAAGAAACATACAAAAGGTAGAATCATTCCAATAGCAAGCATTAAATTCGATTTTATTTTGATTT
>CM055073.1:34918026-34981005 GCA_029204045.2 Tillandsia leiboldiana | reverse complement strand
AAATATTTACAAAAAATACTATGTTTCTTATAGAAATGAAAATTAATATGATATTTTAAGAAAAATATTTTCTACCAAACATAATTTATTTAGATCATCCATTAAAAAAAAAAGAGTCAAAATCCAAAATGTTTAGAACTATATTTTTTTATATATTTTTTAATTAATTTTATAATATAATAAATTAAATTAATAAATTATAAATCAACTAATTAAGTTAGAATTTTTACCAAATCTAACTTTCCATATATAAACAAATTACTAAATTAGTGAAATTTACATATCAAGTTATCAACTAATTAAATATTTAAATTACTATTTTTAATATTTTATCAAATTAAAATCCTAATTTTTTGTAATTTTCCAAAATAATAAAATATTTTTGACTTCTTTATTTTGGGCATCACAGGCGCGGCATGGACGCGCGTCCCTCGCGCGTCCATGCCGCGTCCGCGTCCGACGCGGACGCGCGGGAATGGCAGGCGCGTCCGTGACGCATAGATGAACGTACCACCTATAATCCAAAGACAGCTTACCCACTTGCAATCCATTTGTTATCATAGGATGGAGATCAGATCAATGAAATACATTCTATTTATTTAAGACAAGGAGAGAAATTTGTAAAGTTGTATCTTGAAAAACAATGGCATTCAGGAGTTGAGCTAGTATACTATTGATAGTAAATGAATAGTGTGTACTATTAACTTTTTAGCCATTGGATCAATAAATATTTCACCTACCCCCACTAAACCGTAGGCATCCATGGGTTAAAAAGTTGGTAGTAAACACTATTTTTTTACTATCAATAGAATTCTAGCCCCACTAGACATTCATAGTCAAAGAATCATAATTTAAAATTTTGAAATGGAACAGTACCGGAAACAAAATAGTGGACATCTAAAAGTACAGAGAACACTATGTAATGGTTAGAAGGAATCTACAAGCATCTCGATCAGTCCAGGTCACACAAATAATTCACTGATAGAACTAAGAAAATGCAAGGTAAAACAAAAACAAGAGTCGGCAAAAAACTAAACAATATATCCAAGACAATTACTGTGCATACTGAAGCACTCCAAGTTGCATATACACAAGTCTAAAGTAGAAATCTTATTGAAAAACAAAAGAAGGATACTGTGATGAAAGTGTAAATGAAGCTCTTGGTCTTACTTTATCTGGAATTGATGAAAGTAGCTGTGATACCCTAGAAATGAATGTTACTTTATCGGGATTAAGAATGTTATCATGTTGTTCATCAAGAAGTCCAAATTCTCCAACCAAAAGGCGTACACCTTCATTCTCAAGCAAGCATAGCATCAATAACCTGTCACATGAATGTTCGGTGGAAAGAGATTTATATTGTCCCAACAAGATTTAAAGTATAAAGAAACATACAAAAGGTAGAATCATTCCAATAGCAAGCATTAAATTCGATTTTATTTTGATTTCTATACGATAAAATTGGGATTGTTATTAATTTCGTCTATTACCGAGCTACTAATAAGAGAGCTTGAAATTCTTCACTAAATGTAAGGTGGGCAAGTTGGTTTATATGCAAAACGACATCTAAAAATTATGAAATTTTTAACACTTGGTAATTATCATGTGTATAGATTATCTTTAAAATGTTGTAACACTCGGAAACTTAATCTCCTGACCAATCGATCAGAATGTTTTTTAAGAAAACTTAATTTAACAGACCAAACGATCTAGAGACGGTAAGAAATTATATTTGTTTAGTTTATTAAAATATTCTGAGACCTCTATGTTTCATGCAGATCCAAGACTCGAGCAAGTTAATACAAACTCTGATTTAAGTCTGCAAGATCTACCGGGCATAATATTTTATGTGAAACTTCTGTAAAACTAAACTAAAAATTATTGTATTTATCACCGAATAGAGTTGAGGCTGGATTCTCAGATTGCTCAATTGGACTTTTCGAGGACTTCAAATGAATTAAAATTGGACTCATATTAAACTTTACAAAAGGAATTCATTGAAAGTTGCAACCCACATGTCCTTACCTCAACACACCCGTGGGCACCTACAAGTAATAGGTGTCATCTTGCATGGCTTTGTAGATCTTTATACATATAGGAAAGAAGATTAAAGTCCATAAAAGTTATTTAATAGAGAGGGCTGAGTAAGAGAGAAAAATTGATGAGATAACAAACAAGAAGAATATGGAAAGATGATGGCGGTGGCCACCATTGCCGCTGTTGCCATGTACAGCCCTTGGACGACCAATCGTCATCGCCACCATCAATCTACTTCGCCACCACTGCCAATATAATCCCACTTCAAGGCCATTTTACTTGTACTCGGACGAAGCCCGATCACTTTTGTTGAGCTCCATTATCAGTCCATCGTTGTCGTCGCCAAGGTTGGGTAGACTACTAACATCATGGGAAGAACCTGATAGTAGATTCATTAACCTATTGTTTAAGGTGGGTAGAATCTCTCCAATTGCGGTTTGATCTTACCCTTTGTCTAACAGCTATATTTTGAGCATGATCATTAATTTGCTTCTTTTGCATGTTGGTTGTTTCCCCCTACACTATAATTTTTGGAGTAATTCTTGGTTTAGCATGCTTGACATTGTTTCTAGTGTACCTTGATAATTAGCAGTTTTCCTAAACAAGCATGCATGTTACACAGTATTGATACTTCATGAATTATCATGCTTCTATCGTGGGCCTGATTGTTATTGCAATTTTTCGTAGTAAAAGTTGTTGACAATATGATTCATTCCTGAGTTTGAACATAAACATAGCTTGTAAAATGTGATATTGGCTATAGACAACTTCGGTGGTCGCTCCCCTAAGGTCCCTTCCGGAGTGGGTTTGTAAGCGTAGCAACCAGGTAACAAGTTTCAACTCTTGTCCATACCGTGGCAACGGGTAACCAGTGCTGGCTCTGTCCACGACATAACAATTGGGTAACTAGTCCCAGCTCTGTCCACGGTTGCAAGTTTGAGCAAGTCTTCAAGATGGCCGAACAAAGATTTGAGTCAAATCGGAATTACTTGTGAGAATAGAATTGATGCATGAGAACCTTTATCAAACTATGAAAGTTTGGATCGCTTCAATGTACTTGTAGTTGAGGTGTAATGGTAGTTATCTTTGTTTCTACTACCTTTTATTTATAACTTGTTTAAATATTCCTATTGTGTAAAAATTGTTCGGTCCTCTACATTTCTCCCCGTACAGAACCTACTGCGTACAGATTGACCCTCTCGGCAGTTATACCCAGTGGAAAACTTCACAAATTTCTCAACCCATTGTTGTTATCTTATTTTCAGATCTAGCCATAGGTGGGAATGGGTGATGAGCTACCATGTGGTGAGCATTTGGCGAGCTAGATGAGTTAGCTCGAGTTTTGTTAGTTGCATCTCGGAAAGTATCATATGAAGTAATGTAATGTAAATAAAAGAAAATTGACGAAAATTTATGAACTTAACAGATATATATGTATAAAAAGTTAAATCTAATGTTAGATGCTGACCATTCTAATTATCGCCATATTGTATTACTTTGTTAATAGTAAAACTCGTGTACAGTTTATTTTGTTTTGAAGTCTTGCATGTACATGAAAAACGCATGTACATGAAAAACTCGGCCCTTGTGGTGGATCTATTGCGCGCCTAATTATACTTCCATGCCACAGCATGACAATCATGACATCAAGCAAATAAACCAAAATTTATTTACAAACTAAATCCCCCGAACCTCAAGCAACAATCTTATTAAATCAACAAATACTAATTTAAGTAGGTTTGGACCGGATCTTGCTCTATCACTAACAAGAGTCCTTAGCGGATTGTCACTAGATCTTTACGGTGAGTCATCAAGTGATTTGCAAATTTCCCCAGAGTTCGAAATAAGATGATGGAAGAATGGCAAGACATGGAAGTTGGATTAGACTTGTCATATTAAGAGCATAAGTTTGAAACTGAGAAGCTAACGCTACGAAGTTATCTAGAACAAAAATATGTTCAAATTATATTACCGAAAAGGATCAATCTATGAAGCTCATTTTTAGGCTTTAAGCAAAAAATCATGGTACAAATATAATAAAACTGGGCCCTACGCTATCAAAGTGAGATTTCCCAATCATTCAAATATATCAAATTCAATATTTAGAATAGTCCAAGAGAAACTTCCTAAACTTTCTAAAATTCACCACAAGTATGCTCTTCTTTGCATATTTTTTTATAAATAGTAAATCTTAAAAAAAATCCAAGCGTGCTCTAACGTTAGTACTTTCAGTATCACTGGAAAAACAGTTACACCCAATGTGCAAGAAATAATGGTTTTCATGGTAGTCTATAGCAACGGTTGTTAATTAATCAAACAATCCATTGGGAATAGATGATAAGGTCCGGACCCTTAAAATTTTATCAACAAACCTGCAACTGCATAAGTAAATAAAATTTGCATCATATATTTCACTTAAATTGTGCCCTCAGGTCCAATAAAAAGGTTTTCCAATATCTACCATGCTGCACTAATTGTTAACACTATGATTGCATCTCAACACAAAATCTACAATCTGATAATTAAAATGAGAATAGTACCTTTCGACATTTGAGCAAATAACATTAAAATCATCTTTAGTGCTTCCTTTTTGCTTTAGAGAAGGAACAAGTGCTTGAACTATTTCAGTTGTCGGCCCTTCAACGAAAAATGAATCATAAACCTGCTTCCTTGCCAATTTAGGAAAGTCAGCTAACCATTTTGATGCAACATCTGCACATTTATAAGAAGTGCAAATAGGAATTAGAAGAGAGATGCGAGAGAGAATCCTTGTGACAAATCAAATATGCTAAATTTGTATAACATCTTAGTTGAAACTTGGAAGTACTAGATAGTAACTAGGAAGATGGTGCAACCTATAGATTCACTCATTCGCAAGCTAAAAATTTGGTTTAAGCTGCTTTAGGTTCTTTTCATCTGTTTGCCTTGGCGAGATTGTTGTAAGAAAGTGGTCTCAAAGGAGTTGGTAGAAAAGCATAGATGCATAGCTTCAGGTTTGATCTGGGTAAGTTCTTGGTGATTGTTGAATTCACGAATGTCAAGGCAGGTTGACTTTGTCATCCGCAACTACAATTAGAAATATAAGAAGGAAAAGGAAATAAAGAAAAAGAGAAGGAAAACAATCTTCACAATAGAAAATAAAAGAAACATGCCAACATTATCCATTAATCAGCCCGCCATGATTCCAACTTGGTGCAGGCCAAGTTTGAACTTTGAAGTCTAAAATCCAGTATGGTCAGGTGGTCAATTTAAGCATGGTGGAAAGCTTAATTATAGAACTATTAAATATTGTGGATTAAGATATTTTGGCAATGAATCCAAGGCAAGTGCCATATCAAACAAATTCAGAAAAGCTATTGTGCCCACAATAGTCACCAGAATATATCTTGAAATAATCAATGGAGACCTGTAATTACGATACATTTAAAATCAGAAACAATCCACCATACCGAAGTATTTAACTTAATTCCAACATCAAAGTGAACTTACTGTATAATAGGATCCTAGACAATGTCGGAAATGCTGAACCACGATAGAAAGCATTTTTCCAACAATTCCTTTCACCATCCGTTGGAAGTACAACACTGAGGATCTGAAGGGAAATCATTGTATTAGTTGAAAATGCAATTATTACTGTGGCATGTGATTAATGTTCACCATGACAGAACCTTGACCTAGTAAAGAAAAAAAAAATGTTTCGTCATAACTTACAGTTAACAGGTTTATCCACTTCAAAAATATTGAGACTGTAGGTATACTAAGTATAGTTTTGATTAACCAAAATTTAGGAGAAAACTTGATTTCATCTCTTAATACAAAGCAATAACACAAGATATGGCACCATAGAAACTTCTCAATGGAAGAGGTCATAGGCTCATAGCAAAAAAATCCAAGGGCTCATTCAAGAGTGTAGAATACCTATCAATAGAAGGCCTTCAATATTGGCTTCTTACTGGCAAAGATAGATATGTTCATTAAGGATCAAATCTTATTTTAAATCGCCAGATTCATAGGTGATAAGTTTTGCAAGAGATAAGAGCTTAAATTTTGAGGTCGTCCTATTAGAACATGTTTGTTTTGGCAGTAATTGACGATGGGAACTCAAGCTTCAATGCAAGTCAGAACTACTTTTTATTTTTGGAGAAAGCAGGAAAAAAGGAGAAATTGCAGTTTCACCAAGCCCCTTGTGTAAGATGACTCGGTCTCCATTTCAAAACACAGACATGTGACACCAGAAACACAGCTCAGATGCAGCAACTCATCAACTTCGAAAATATTAAGAAACAGAGACATCAAGGGCATGGTCAGTGAATGTCATTATTGTTTAAGAAAGCCATATATCTCAATACATTTTTATTGCTTTTGGGCATAGCATTCCTATTATGCTTTCCTCATCTACAGAAAGCAATGCATCTTCCTTGAATACCAGTTACAAAAAACTAAACTATATTACTTTAGAGGTCAACATATATCTTCAATTGAAAGAATTAATCATGCAATATAAGTACAAAATATTTATTTCAACAATAAACGGTACATGCAATTTAATAGAAAATTTACTTCTTATATACTTGTCATATTTTGTTATTTTGGACATGCTATTAACACACTTCGAATATGCAGTGAGTGTTTAAGTACATGAGGGACATGACTAGTGAGAAGGAGAGTAGCGCACACCTAATGGACGCATGGCGGACACATGTCCATGGAGTGTCCGCCTAGAAAACGTGTCCAGCACATGTCCGACACAACAAGGCAACATTTTCGAAGTGTCGATTTTCGAGGGTTCTTCGAGCACATCTCAAGAACGACAAGAAATCAAAGTGAAACAAAAAGGGATTACAAATAAAAACCAACGCATGCCTTTGACTTTCAGGAAATTCTAATGGTTAGATCAATGGTTTCTATTCTAACTACCGATGGTTCTATTCTAAGTCATATGTTGATGATTCTGATTGAAGGAGCACACATGTTCAATTGGACTCCACCGGCACAGCACCTGATGTTCAAGTTCAACCCATTAAGCAGTTGAATTGAATGTGCTTAGATACAGATTCAAATTGTCAGAAAGAAACAAAAGCTACTTAGGCCATGATATTGAATCGGGCTCCGTTCAACTGTTAAATATTGTCAGAAAGGAAGCCATAAACTGTGGCGACACAACGATCTTCATGAGCATGTTAAGGAGCTTACTGCCCGTCTTCATAATTTCGTTCTTTTGTTTAAAAATTGTGTATTAAGTGAGGCGAGCGAAGTTACCGACAAACTTGCAAATATAGGGAAGAAATTTTGTTTTCGAATTCTCTGGGAAGGGCAAAATCGGACCGCAATAAGGCAACTGTTGGGAAAACCAAGTAATTATCAACAATTTCTTCCATAATATTTTTTTTTTTTTTTTTTTTTTTTTTAGAAAAAAGAGCTTTTAGAATACATGCAAAAATGCCAAAATGAAGGACCTTGCTCAAGAGGAATCCTAACATGTGTCAAAAGAAGTTTTTGATTCCTAAATAACATAACAACATAACAACAGTTTCGTGGTGATAGAGCATGAGCATAAAATAGACGAAATACACAGCCTTAACACACCTGATTTCTGCAGCGCTCATCAAGGATTACACCTGCAAATCAAACAAGAACACATGAATTTACAACGGTATAAAAAACAATACAAGTAAGGGATTGTATTAGTTATGCGGAATCGTACCAGCGGCAAGAGAGGAATCAACGGGGAAGAGGAGGGCGGCGAGCGAGTGGAGGGCGCAGATCACTTCATCGACGTGCTTCGCACCATCGACGGCGGAGGAGACCTCCGCGACCTTCGTTAGGGTTAGGGTTAGGGTTTCGAGCTCTTCTCTTTCCCTGCCTCTACTGCTGCCGCCGGCTTCTGCTTCCTTCTCCATAGCAAGAACGTGAGAGGTCTTCAAAAACCTCCCTGTTTTTTTTTTTTTTTTTTTTTTTTTATAACCTTGAAGTCGCCGTGGGAGGAGAGAGAGAGAGAGGGGGATGGCAGAGGAGCAAGAAGGTAGAAATAACAGCGAAGCCACTGTGAAGCCGAACCATTCTAATACCGAGCTTAAACACTGAAAAAAAAAAAAAAAAAAAAAAGTGAAACTAAGGATCCAACATAAAACAGTGAGAAAAAAAAAAAAAAAAAAAAAAAAAAAAAAAAAAAAAAAAAAAAATATATATATATATATATATATATATATATATATATATATATATATATATATATATATATATATATATATATATATATATATATATATATATATATACATATAAAAAATTGGATATCAGCTAAATAACAGCGTAAATTCGCCAAAGCGTCACAAAAGTAAGATTGGAATCTTTCTTCTCCAGATTCAAGAAGAGAAAAAATTTTGAGCACAAAAACATAAAAATAAAAGACAACCCATGTTGCAAAAGTACAAGGAGCACAGAAATATCAAGAGTTGATGAATTGACAATATTTTAGAATCTTTAGAGCTTCTAGGGCTTCTACACATCTAGTGCTCCGTCCCTCGTTATGCTCTCAGCCCATTAAATATAATATTTTCGTAACATCTTTTCGCCTATCATTTTGAATCTACTCCCTTTAAGGCCCCGTTTGGTAACGGGGATAAGGGGGGAATAACCCCCTTATCCCCGTTTCCATACCCAAACGGGGATAAGAAAAGCAAGAATTGAAATTCTTGCTTTTCGGGAATAGCAGGTATGGGGGTGGGAATTGGTATTCCCACCCCCACATAGAATAAGGGAGGGCTCCTTTTGTGGCACGGGAATCGAGGCCGGGCATTTTTTTTTTTTTGTTTCTCTCTGCACCTCCTCTCTCTCTCTCTCTCTCTCTTCACGGTTTTTTTTTTTTTTTTTTTTTTTTTTTTTGTTTCATACACTAATAAAAATTAGTTTTTTTATTTTTTTAAATTAAAATTTTTAAATTTTAAAAAATATTTAAATTTATAAATTTTAAAATTTAAAATTTTTTATTTAATAAATATTATTTTTTTAACTTATTTTTTAATAAATGTAAATTTTATTTTATTTCAGTTTTGTAAAAAAAAATTATTAATTATTAATTTTTAAAATTTATACAATTATTTTTTAAATTTTTTAAATTTTATATAAATTTAAAAATTAAAATTTTTACTCCACTTAAAATTTAAAAATTAATTTTTATTTACTCTCATTTAAAATTTTTACTCCCACTTAAACTTTAATTTTTATTATGTATTTTTTAAATTTTATATAAATTTAAAAATTAAAATTTTTACTCCCACTTAAAATTTAAAAATTAATTTTTATTTACTCTCATTTAAAATTTTTACTCCCACTTAAACTTTAATTTTTATTATATATTTTTTAAATTTTATATAAATTTAAAAATTAAAATTTTTACGCCTATTTAAACTATATTTTAAAGGGCAAAATAGTCAAAACACATAATTATCCCCTCTCAATTCTTCTTATTCCTCTATACTCAACCAAACACAATTTTTTCTTATTCATCTTATTCTCCTTATTCCTATATAATTTACCAAACACAATTTTCTTTAAACCCGGTATAACTCATAAACCTAACCAAACGCAAATTTACATTAATTCCTGCTAATACCATAATCTATACCTATCCCCGGTATAACAAAATTTTTCTTATCCCCGAACCAAACGGTACCTAGGAGTAAAATAGGACACACCATCACCCTATACTTCAAAAAATTTAGCAGTTTACTGTATCTTTTTTAGTAGCTAGATTTGTACAAGCATGTCTATAATAATTCAATTATGTTATATAGAATGAGCACGAAAACTAAAAAATTAATTTTTTTTACCAATCAATAATGACCTAAAAGCAGAAAAAAAAAAAAAAAAAAAAATTGTATATATCTAGCCAAAAAAATCATTGCTTTCTTCTAGAAGCAGCATACATAAAGTGATCATGGAAGAAAACAGTCTTTTATTTACTATATAAAATAACATATGTTTTCTAATCTAATTTAAATAAAATATTAGTTGAGGTATTTCTGTCTTATATAATTAAAGTTGGGCTTGTTTAAAATTGTAATTTTTTAAAAAAAAGAGTTTTTGTAAGGGTGATTTTGAGGCTCTGCAAAATCGCTCAAAATTCTTTAATTTTGTATGTAATATTGAAGATATATATACTGATATATAGATGGGACATTCTAATGACAACTACAGCCGAAATTATAGGGGTTAAAGTATTATGATTGAACTTTTCTTCTTTTTTTTCGCACATTCTAGAGATCTAGTTGTCTTATTTATATTGCTTAGTTTAATTTTCAGTTGAATAAAATAAACAGTGTGCTATTTTTTTTTTCTCAAAAAAAAAAAAAAAAAAAAAAAAAAAAAAAAAAAAAAACTGCAAATGCGGGATTACGTGTTTTCAACTATATTTTGGTCAGCATATATAAAAGCAAATTTTGCCTGCTACCTGCAGCAATTGACAAAAAAAAATAAAAAAGGCTTGGTGGAGAAGAGAAATATCTGCAACTGCTGACATGATAAATCATCAACATATCATGATTATGAGAATCAGTTAACCTTCTCACATATCTGAGTCTCTTCTCTTAGAAACGCTTCCTCTTCCTCCTAATGGCTATCTACAAACTACTTGTCAGCCTTCTCTTCCTCGTACTTCCCTCTATCCTCCTCCTATCATACCACCGTAGAAGAAGAGGCATTAGAGGAGCAAAATACACCCTTCCTCCTGGCCCAAAGAAGCTCCCCATAATAGGGAACTTGCACCAAATATTTGGCCCTCTTCCTCATCAAATCTTCTATAATCTCTCTCAGAAACATGGCCCTCTCATGTTTCTGCAGTTAGGCAGCATCCCTTCAGTAGTTGTTTCCTCTTCCGAGATGGCGAGACAAGTTCTGAAAACCCACGATCTCGATCTCTGCTCACGGCCGCGGCTCGTTGCGACAGACAAATACTCTTACAATTCTGTGGATGTGAGCTTCTCTCCCTACGGAGAATACTGGAGAGAGATGAGGAAGTTGTTTACTGTCGAACTCTTCGGGACCAAGAGGGCACCATTCTTTCGCGCCATAAGAGAGGATGAGATGTTGAAGACGATCGAAACAATCTCGTGTTCTTCGTCGTTGTCGTCGTCGTCGTCGTGTGCTCCGATTAATCTAAGTAAGATGGCGGTTGATCTTACGAATAACATAATATGCAGGGTTGCACTTGGAAAGAAGTATCAAGAGCCGGGGACTGAGGATGGTAAGCTGCAAAAGATCTTCAACAAGTTGCAGATCTTGTTGTGCGCCTTTTATGTCGAGGACTACTTTCCGTCGATGGGATGGATCGACAAGTTTCGTGGAATCATCGGTAGGCTCGAGAGGAATGTCGGAGAGCTAGATGCTTTCTATGAGCAGCTCATCCTTGAGCACGTCGATCGTGGGAGAGCGAGATCAGATCAGGAAGATGTAGTCGATGCATTACTTCGGCTGTCGACGGATAATAAAGAACGCGTGACGAGAGACAACGTTAAGGCATTGATTTCGGTACGTAGGTAACAATTAGTGAGCTTTTGTTAAATTATTGCAATGGAGGATTGAATAGCAACCTCACTAATTGCATGTTTTTTTTTTTTTCCACAAAATAATTAGGATGTTTTCGTTGCTGGAACGGAAACAGCCGCAGCAACCCAGAACTAATGAAAAAGGCGCAAAATGAAGTAAGAACACTCATAGGACCAAAAGGAAAGGTTGAAGAAGAAGATCTCCCGCAACTCCCGTATTTGAAATCAGTGATCAAGGAAGCATTCAGACTCCACCCGCCAGTCCCACTACTACTCACACGCGAAGCGATCAGACATTGCTCGATCGGCGGATACGACGTACTGCCGCACATGAGAGTGTACATCAATGCATGGGCAATAGGAAGAGACCCCAACACATGGAAAGACCCTCAAGTGTTCAATCCTGAGAGGTTTATGGGCAGTTCGATAGATTACAAAGGCCATGATTTTGAGCTTATACCGTTCGGGTCCGGTCGAAGGATTTGTCCAGGGATGGGTGTCGGGTCTACGACGGTCGAGCTCACGGTTGCAAATTTGGTTTACTCTTTTGATTGGGAGCTCCCAGAGGGAACCAGGGGAGAGGACATGGACATGGCAGAACTACCAGGCATGACCAATCACAAGAGATCCGCCCTTCAGCTTTTACCCATGAGGCATCATCATGCTGTTTAGAAGCCATTATATAAATATATGAGGCTGCATATATATATATATATATATATATATATATATATATATATATATATATATATATATATATACTGCTGTAAATAAATTCTCTTATTATCTCCTATATAACAAGATAAATGCTATATGTACACTCCATTTTGGGGTGTACATTCTACACCCCACCTATTTAAGAGTGAGGTGAATTTCATCGATCACTTCGAAATGATGGATGGAGAAGCTCGAAAAAGCTTTCACTCTTTGATGGATGAAATATAGAATGTACATCTATTTTTGAATATACATGTAGCACTTCTCGTATAATAATATTACCTATACTGGGTAAAGAGGGCTTGCTCAGTCTCTCTCTAATAATAGCCTCAAGTATTTTAGTTTACTGCTAACTGAACACCTACTGTGATTTTTCTTGCTTCAGAGAATTCAGAGGACACGTCACAAATGGAAAACTCTAAACTTTAATCACGTAGCTTTCCATCACAATAAAATTATATAAAATTGCTTTTCCAAATTCAAAAGTTAGTTCTAGAAAAGAATGGCTGAAGGGGCACATCACAGTCGAGCATTGAAAATTCGGCAAAAAAAATAAAACATAATGATGGATAGCTGCCTAGTCATGTTCCCAAATTATAATTATATAATATCAGGAATCGTGAAAATTAATCTTGCCCTCCTGTTATTTGATTGGTTGCTGGTTTACGCAATCGAGCTAAAGATAAAGATGAGTGGTCAGATGAGTACAACCGAAATCGCAAATTCCACCGGGCCAACCACTCCTTGTATTTCATATTTATTCTTTGAAATCATCTCGGACTACTACATAAGTAACATCCAAATTTCAATTAATTGTCTTAGATTAGATCAGCTCGGGTAGAAATATCAGTTAGTTTATCAAGTCAGCGCTGAACATCTACCAATAAATTCAATTTCAAATAAAAAGTACTAGCGAATTAACTTACGCTACCGACGTGAAAATAAATTCAGATGAGACGACGAACAGAAAATATAAGAATTCAAAACAACAAGCATCAACTGGGACTTTCTGTCCAAACAAATGTCAACTGAATTTGTGGATAAGGAGCTTCATAGAGAGATGTATGAAAAGATGAAAGGAAATTTCAGCACCATGTAAGTTTACAAAGACAAAAGAAAGTTTATAGATCGATCACCCGTGATAGCTTCTGGATGCGGTTGAGCAAGAAATCGCCTTGCTTGATAGTTGCCTGGTAGAAAGCATTTCTGGCATCAGGTCGGTTAGTTTCCAGAATGCCAGCAACTTTGTCGATCTTGCAGTGAAGTTTCCCGGCTGCTATGAAGCGAGACAGCTCCCTGGCAGAAACGAAAGTTTAGTTACAGATCCTGACCAGTATAGTTTATCCCATTCCGGTTTCAATTACATCCTCCGAGATTTAGCTGTAAATATTTACTCCTTGAAGTTTGTCCCACCTAACAACGAAGTCTCCCCATTAATCTACCATATTAGAAATAAACATCGTGTCATCTCTGTCATTAGAGTTCACTGCCAGGTTACCCCAACCTCAAAAATTATCAAATCAGCAAACCCTAAACATGATAATGGTGATGTGACATTCTTCTTCTTTCCGACTATGAACTAACATAAGTAGATATGTTGGACAAAAATTAGGGACTAAAATAATAATCTGGAATACTCTGACAGTGTGAAAAGTCAAAGACAAACTTCAAATCCTAAATTTATCATTATGCCAAAAGAAAAATCAAGAGAGGAAAGAGTGAAACAAAGATATCAAGGTTTGACCATCCAGTGAAAAAAAAAAAATATCTAGGTTTAATGGACAAAAATTGACGGTGCATAGAATAGAATACAAACCAAAGCAAAAACACTTACTGATCAATGAAATCCACGGTCACACCAAATGCATTTGCCATTGCTTCCATCGTAACGCTCTTGTAGGATTCAAGGAATTGAGAATAAACTACAGTCCGGACTTCCCTCATGTAATAACGGAAATGAGGCTGCAGATAACGATCTAACTTGATCTGCTCCGTCAATCCAGCTGAAAAGCATTCCACAAAATTTAAAAAATAAAAATAAAAATGGTTCACAGTTCTCCATTAATAGATTGATTAAGAAAATGAAACTAAAAGCTTCACAGAATTTAAGCACATTATGCATCAGCATTCAACTACTACAATAAAGAATGACTTAAGTTGCTTACCATTCAGAAGAACAGAGAAAAATGTAGGAGCAATTTGACTGTGCAGGTAAAGTGAAGAAAGGTGTTTATGCATTCCAGGTTCAAAAACAGTAAAAACAAGATAATGCTTCAAGCCTAAAAGGAAATGACAGTGGCTTCCAGGTAGAGTTTTCAGATTTAAAACATTCATGATGTCGTTAAACTAATTGAGATAGATGTGTAATAAATGGGTGAAGAAGTTACTAGATCTTGATACGACGGAGAACTAGTTTCTATATATATATATATATATATATATATATATATATATATAGAATCCAGACATTACTCCTTTAGGAGGACGGAAGTCTTCGTACTATCAAGTCATATTGATGATACAAATTCCGAATTGCTGATCAGAAATGATAAAAATGATTTACAGTATTTGTAGTATCTAAAAACTAAGTTTCATAATTTTTAAAATTATTTACATAGTGATTGATAGAAGGATCACAAAATCAATAATTTTTGACACTTATATGAGACATCTACTTGTTTGACGGTGTAGAACAATCCAAACTACTTGAATTTTTTATAGAAAACTCTTTATACTATTTAGATAACGTTTGATATCTCCGATCATGAATTGAAAAGGTCGTCAAACCTCTATTTTCACAAAGTTATTCGTTAATTTTTCAACTCTTTGATGGGCTTGATAATGATTTTTAAAAATTACAAAATTCGATTTCTAAATATTTATAATAATGAAGATCATATTCAACGGTGTCGATTATCAATTTGGAGTCTCAATCATCGAAAATGACTTGATAAGACAAAAGCCTCTATCTTCTTAAGAGGATAGTAGCTGGACTCCATATATATAGATAAAGAGAGAGAGAGAGAGAGAGAGAGAGAGAGAGTAGGGCTATTATACTCTTATGAGTATAGATCCCTTCGTACTCATAAATTATTTTCGATGATGGTTCTTTCAAATCAACGATCCATACCGTTAAATATAATCTAAAGCATTTTAAACTTATAAAAACTAAATTTCGTAATTTTTCAAAATTATAATAAAGCCCATCAATTGAACATAAAATGAACGGTCGAAATCGAACGACCTCCCAAAAATAGAGGATCAGAATCTTCAATTTAAGATCAAAGTTATAGATTTCTATCTAGGTAGTGAATAGAATTTTCTATCAAAAATTTAATCTATTTAGATTTTTTTACACTGTTAAATTAGCAAGTATTTTATACCGGCCGTAAAAAATTATCAATTTTGAGATCTTTTGATCGTAAAGTAAATGATGTCGAAAAATTATAACATTTAGTTTCTAGAAGATTTGAATGCTCTAAATCATGTTTAACAGTATAGATCGTTAACTCGAAAGCTCTATTATCGAAAACAACGTAGGAGTACGAAGTCGATCGTACTCATAAGAGTATAGCTGCCAAACTATATATATATATATATATATATAAAGTACTAGTGTGTTATTAGGAGCACGGAGGCCTCCGTGCTCCTAAGCCACTTTTGAATCGATGATTGGCTCTATTAGACTTGATCAAACGTATTTGAAGTACCTAGAAAATAAATTTTATAGTTTTTTGATATAATTTATATATTGATCGAAAGGGTTCAAAATCAACAATTTTTAGTGGTTGATATGTGTCGTTTACATGTTTAACGGTGTAGAAGTATTTAAATCGTATGAAATTTTGATAGAAAATTCTTTATACTATCTACATTAAGATCAATATCTCAGATCGAAAATTTTAGTGCTACATTATTACTTTTATCTGATTTTTATTTTTAACCCTTTCGATTACTAGGTAAATGATAACGAAAAACCGAAAATTTTTATTTTCTAAATACTTCAAATATGCTAAATCAAGTCTAACAGAGCCGATCTTCGATTTAAAAGTTCCATCATCGAAAAAGGGTTAGGAGCACGGAGATCTCCGTGCTCCTAATAGCACACTAGTCCTACTCTTAGAAGCGTGGTAAATGATATCGAAAAATTGTGAAATTTATTTTCTAGATACTTCAAATATTCTAGATCAAGTCAAATGGAGCCGATCGCCGATTCGAAAGTCCCAACATCGGAAACAACTTGATAGCTCGGAGGCCTCCGTGCTTCCAAGTCGTTTTCGATGTTGGGACTTCCGAATCGATGATAAACTCCATTAGACTTGACATCTAGAGAATTTAAAAGACTAAAAAATAAATTTCGCGATTTTTTAATATCATTTGCTTAGTGATCGAAGGAGCTCAAAATCAACAATTTTAATAGTCGTGGTGAGCCGTTTGCAAGTTTAACGACGTAGAAATATCCAAATGACATAAAATTTTGATAGAAAATTCTTTATACTGTATAAAACAAGATCAATATGTTTGATCTAAAATTTTAATGTCATATCATCACATTTTATGAGATTTTTATTTTTAGCCATTAATTTTGAGCCTTTTCTATCACTAGCTAAATAAAATCGAAAAATTATGAAATTTACTTTCTAGATACTTCAAATACTCTAGATTAAGTTTAACGGAGCCAATCGTCGGTACGGAAGTCCCAACATAGAAAACAACTTGGAAGCACGGAGGGCTCCGTGCTTCTAAAAGCATACAAGCCTAACTAGCTAACTAACTAACTAACTAACTATATATATATATATATATATATATATAAAGGGGGAGAGAGAGAGAGAGAGAGAGAGAGAGAGAGAGAGAGAGTTTGACTGGAATACTATCGATAGCACCAAGCAATTTGTGCTACCAAGTTTCCAGCCCTTGGATGAAAAACTGTGCGGTTGGAATTATAGTAGTCCCCTAGAATTTTTACTATTCAACCAACCACCCACTAAACCCTAGGAGACAACTATCATCCTAACCGCACATCCCTTAATCGTAGCACCAATGACTTGGTGCTATCGATAGTATTCCAACCTCTCTCTCTCTCTCTCTCTCTCTCTCTCTCTATATATATATATATATATATATATATATATATATATATATATATAGAGAGAGAGAACTAGGCTACTATACTATTAATAGCACCAAGTCTTTTGGTGCTATTAGGTTTGTAACCCTTGGATGAAGAGATGTGTGGTTATGATGATAGTGGGCCCCTAGGGTTTAGTGGGTGGTTGGAAAAATAGTATGAAAATGATCAAAGGGATAGATCTAACGGTGGAAAACTTGGTAGCACCAAGTGTTGGGTGCTATTGATAGCATAGTAGCCGGACTATATATATATATATATATATATAAGTGTTTGAAAAGGCGTAAGGCGAAAAGAGGCGCAAGGCTCTTCTAGAGCCTAGGCACGAGGCGCATCTTGAGGTGCGCGCCTCAAGAAGGAGAGACGCACATTTACTTAGCCTATTTTAACTTAATAATCTACATAAAAAAAAATAAAAAATAACCATCGGAAAGTAAAGAAAACACATGCATATAGGTTTTCAAATTAAAAATATATATATTTCAATTTTCAACTTAAAACTTAAAAGTGATTGTGGTACCAATACACTCTCATTTGGTCGTTCTTCAAGCATCATTTTCATACTCATACTCATCCTCATTGCTTGTATCATCATAATCTTCTTTTTCTTTTTCAAATTTTTCATCCTAAATATCTTCTTCTGTATTCTCAAAATCAACCTGATCTGACTCTTCATCAATGAATAAAGACGATCGAGATGACAACAACTTATTCTCACCTTTTTTTAATTCCCTTTCCTTTATCTATTTCCTTTCCCTTTTCAATTTCATTTCCTTTTTAATTCCCTTTCCTTTTTTTCTAGAGTTTTTTAGGATTTCTTTTAAGATTTCTTTAAATATCTTAACGGGTTAAAAGTTTAAAAATAAAATTAAGAACCCGACAACCCGATAACTTGAACCTAAAATCGATCTAAGCATAAATATAGTGAGGCGCGGCTCAGAGCCTAGGCGCGCGCCTTTTCAAACAGTGATATATATATATATATATATATATATATATATATATATAGAACAAGGCTACTATACTATATATATTACCAGAGCTCCGATACTATAGTCTCGTTTTTTATCTTAGAGTGTTCAAATCAACAATCCACACCATTAAATATAATCTAGGGTATATGAAGTTCTTAGGAATAAAATTTTAATTTTTTTTTACATCGTTTACTCAGTAAGTAAGTCATGTTAAAATAAACGGTGAAAATTGGACAATCTTTAAAATTTGAGGATAGGACTTTTGAATTCAAAATTAAGGATGCTGACCTTGATCCAGGTAGTTTAAAGTATTTTCTATCAAAATTTGAATAAATTTAGATTCTTCTACACCGTTAAACTACAAACTCGCTATAATAGCTATTAAAATTTGATAATTTTGAAATGGTTTGATCATAAAATAAACTAATGCCATAAAAATATAAAATTTATTCCTAAAAACTTCAAATCCTCTATATTAGTTTTAACAGTGTGGATTGTTGATTTGAACATTCTAAGATCGAAAACGAGAGACTATAATATCGGAGCTCCAGTACTATAGATGAGAGAGAGAGAGAGAGAGAGAGAGAGAGAGAGTTGTGCTGGAATACTATTAATAGTATGTGAATAGTGTTTATTATCCACATTTTGACCATTGGATTCTTAGGCTGTGTTTGGATTGGGGATAAAGGGGGGATATCCCCCCTTTATCCCCAAACAGATTTGGGATATCCCCGTTTGGGGATATCCCCCCAAACGGGGATACCCCTGGGTTTGGGGTTGGGATATCCCAACCCCAACCCCAAACCCCGTAGAATAGGTTGGCCCCGCTCCCCTCTCTCTCCCCGTGATCCCTCTGCTCTTCACACACCCCGAGACCCATTCGAAACCCCTCCTCCTCTCGTTCTCCACTCCTCGAAACCCATCTTCGTCGCCGATCTTTGCTCCTTGCTCCCCCTCGCCGTCGCCGATCTGTGCTCCTTCATCTCCATCTCAAGTGCACGAAACCCCATTGTCGTCGCCGATCTGTGCTCCTTGGTCCCCCTCGCCGTCGTCGATCTGTGCTCCTTCATCTTCTTCTCAAGTGCACGAAACCCCTCCTCGTCGCCCCTCACCGCTCGTCGCGCCCCCTCGTCGTCGCCGGACTTTGTGAGAGTGATCCTTGTGGGTTTCTTTGCCCTGGAGACTTGGTCCTCGAGCTTGTGGGTTTATTTTCTTGCTTCGCCGATCTTTGCTCCCCGCGCCCCCTCGTCGTCGCCGGACTTTGTGAGAGTGATCCTTGTGGGTTTCTTTGCCCTTGAGTCTTGGTCCTCGATCTTGTGGGTTTATTTTCTTGCTTCGCCGATCTTTGCTCCCCGCGCCCCCTCGTCGTCGCCGGACTTTGTGAGAGTGATCCTCGTGGGTTTCTTTGCCGTGGATCCTTGTTCCTCGAGCTAGTGGGTTTTTCTTCTTGCTTCGCCGATCTGTGCTCCCCGCGCCCCCTCGTCGTCGCCGGACTTTGTGAGAGTGATCCTTGTGGGTTTCTTTGCCGTGGATCCTTGTTCCTCGAGCTAGTGGGTTTTTCTTCTTGCTTCGCCGATCTGTGCTCCCCGCTCCCCCCCCCCTCGTCGCCGGACTTGGTGAGTGCATCTCCTTGTGGGTTTTTTGTTGTTGTTCCCGCGGCCATCGAGCTTGTGGGTTTTTTTTTTCGGTTCTTCGCCGATCTGTGATCCCTGCTCCCTCGTCGACGCCGGACTTGGTGAGAGATAGTCCTTGTCGGTTTTTTGCTTGGAATCGTGGCCATCGAGCTTGTGGGTTTTTATCCGGTGTTCGCCGATCTCTGGACCCCGCACCCCCTGGTCGTCGCCGGTCTTTGTGACAGCAACTCCGGTAATTGTTGCTCCCTGTGTGTGTTGTTCTCAAGTTGGTACGATCTGTGCTCTCCGCTCCCGATCTCTGTATTCTGTGTGCTTGGATGCTTGTTGATCCCTGCTCCCTGTACCAAAGGTGCCCCGAGCTTCATCTCTGATCCCTCCCTGTACCAAGGTTGCCCCTTCCGTTGCTCGCTGTCCCCTCTACCGATCTAGCTCTCTACCATCAAAGGTGCAACCCTTTTATATTTTTTACATTGCTGCTATTATCGGATATAATAGGTTGATAAATGACTATGCTATGTCATTAGAAATATTTGGGTTGGTGGCTGCGGAATCTGTATGTTTCATCTGTTTTGAGTTGGTGACGAAAATAGAAATGTTGGCGATGATGATGGTTACCATAGGCATCTGATGGATGGTATGGATTTACAATCCACTGCACCCCCATGCTTGTTGGAAACTAGTTGAGCCCGTGTACATATAAAGGCGATGATGACGGTTGCCATATGCGTTTGATGGATGGCATGGATTTAGAATCCACTGCAACCCCATACATATTGGAAACCACATGAGCCCTTGTACATAATAACCCACTATTCCAATTTTGTGTAAATGAAAAACAATTTGCCAACATTTTTCTTTACTTTTATGCCTCAACCGCAATTTATTTAAATAAATACTATATTATGTATTTCTCTATTTACCATGCAAATTATGACATGCCATCCCCTCTTATGCAATTAGTAATATGGTAAGCATCACATGTCTTCCTAATTGAATGGCAATTATATTATTGGTTTTAGGTTAATGCCAAAAATATTATAAAAATATTGTGTTATGCCAAAATATATTAAGTAGAACATACATTATGTACAGATGCGTCCTTTTAAGAAAGTGTTCAACGCCGGTCAATCTAGTCGATCAAACATGGGCAACATCCAAGAGAATACAATTCCAAATGAGGGTGCTAGTCGATCTCGCGCCCAACAATTGCCCCGAACACCAAACTGGACTGAGGCCTTGGATGCATGTCTGATGTCGTTGTTGACTGAGGAACATACTCTCGGCAACAACGTGAATGGATCATTCACTAACCTTGCGTGGGTTAGGATTGTAGCGGAAATAAATAGTCGAAATGGTTTAAACCTAAAAAAGGAGCAGGTGAAGAATAGGTTGAAGGTGTTGAAGCGCACTTTCTCGTTGTACCGTTGCTTGGTCAACAAGAGTGGTTGGGGATGGGATTTTATCCGCCACATTCCCACGGCAGGCGATAGTTGTGACTGGGATGGCGTCATCTTGGTAACGTGATTTAATTTAGCTTTCAATACATTTTAAAAAGTTATTGATTAGCCTTACTAATAAAATTAACCTACGTCCAGGAAAATCCAGCTTATGCCAAATGTAGGGATAGGCCATTTCCTTTGTATAAGGATCTGGAGTTTCTAACTGAGAAGACTACCGCAACCGGTGCATTTGGCTTTTCTTCACTCCAGCCGCCCACTACAACAATAGTTAGCTCCTCCTCATCATCCCCTGGTGAGGATGATACAACCATAGCTCCAAGATTATCAGGATTACATATCTTACCTTTTCAATTTGAAGCAGGGTCCTCTGGGCCATATATGAATGAATTCAATCAAAGTCCACCACCCGAAAGGTCACCTAGCCCTCACATTCCAAACAAGACAACTAGTGGGTCGGGGTACAGCTCGGCAGGCAAAAGGCCTCGTTCCCCAGTACCCGAGCCTAGCCAACGGACCAACCGTCCGTCAACTGGTGGTCGTCGGAAAAAAACTGAGGGCATATCTGAACGCGTCGCCGAGATGATTCAGCTGGGCAAAGAAAAATTAGATCTGGTGAGGCAGATGTATAATAAGGATGCAGAAGGTCGACGACCCATTCCGGCCATCGAGGATTGTCTGCAGCGCCTATATAATATGCAGGGGCTCAATGATGACCAGGTCTTGGCTGCCGCCGACGCTTTGAAGGATGTGCAAAATCGTCAAATTTTCATGTCAATGAATAACGATCTTGCTTACAAGTGGGCACAGCGGCAGATAGCAAAAGATATTCAGATGTATCGTCAATTTTTCCCTGGTCCTTAGTGGATATTTATATAATATGTTTGTAATTTCATGACTTTAAATACAAGCTTTGTAATAATTAGTATCGAAACTTTCTGTACATTTTAGTATAGTTTCTCTAATTTAGTATCCCGCATTGTTACTACTTTAAAACCCAATCATGTGATATTTTCTAGAACAATTTGTAATTTATTATCCCGCACTGTATTTTCCTCTTAAATGTTTGTTTGAAATATCTATACATGTTAAGTAATGTCTACTTAGTATGATTGTTCGCTAAATTGGTACAATATCGTTGCAGATATAATGGATTATTCAATTTACCAAACTGTATGTTGCTCCAGCTTTGTTGCAATGTTGTTGACTATATTAGATGATGATGATGATGATTTTTTGGAGGTTGTTCTATTCATGCTCATTGTCCAAGGATACATCAATGATGTCGACATTTAAATTATTTCATGTAGTACTTTCTTATGTATTTGCTTGCTGTAATCGGCGAGATGAATGTTTGAGATGAATTTAAATATGTATTATATCATTTATGCGTACTATCAATATTGGCTAACTGCCATAAATTAACGTGCAGTTGTAATGGATGATTCAATTTATCGACCTCTATTTTCGTCGGCTTTTCATGCCAATTTGTTCGATATATTGGATGATGATGATGACTATTGGGTGCAACTCATAATTATGCTTATTGACGGAGGATGTATAGATGATACAAGTACAATTACCAGACAACCATGTCGTACCCGTCCATTTACGGGGCATCAGTTTATTTGTGATATTTTGAACGGCCATCCAGAACGGGGGTACAATCATTTTAGAATGACGACAACTACATTCATTGCTCTCCGCGATGACCTTGTTGGGAAGGGCCTTTTAAAAGGTACACGGAATCTGACTGTTGACGAACAGTTGGGAATTTTCCTATTTTGTATAGGACACGGTGTTGCAAATAGGGTGCTTGCCGAAACTTTTCAACATTCGGGGGAAACGATTAGTCGTCATTTTAACAATGTACTCCGGGCCATTATTCAAATAAAAGATGATTATTTAACTATGCCGCCAAGTAATTGTGGAGTGCATTCAAGAATTAGTGGAAATCCGAATTTTCATCCGTTCAAGGTAAGAGACAATAATTTTCCAGCACTAATAAATATGTAAATTTTCATTGCTGCATTGGTAATGTACTATGTTGTGACATTAACATATGTAGAATGCAATCGGGGCGGTGGATGGTACGCATATTCCGGTTATGGTAGAAAGGGAGAAACAACCACGATTTCGTTGTCGCAAAGGATATACATCGCAAAATATGATGGCAGCTGTATCCTTTAATCATATGTTTTTTTATGTATGCACCGGTTGGGAAGGCTCTGCAGCAGATATGCGGGTACTCAGATGGGCATGTGAAACTGGAGGTTTTACAGTTCCTGAAGGTAAAATTTAAGGAGTAAGTTTTTTATTGCTCTCTTCATTATTATTGGTTTAATTTATTTATTACAAGTTGTATACCCTTCTGATATATATACAGGAAAATATTATCTGGTCGATTCCGGTTACGCGAATACCGATCGATTTCTGGCGCCGTATAGAGGCGAGCGTTACCATCTGAGTCAATATGACAGTAACACACGTGGTCGTATACATCGTTCGCCGAAGGACTTGTATAATCATCGGCACGCCCAATTAAGAAATGTGGTAGAGAAGACATTTGGAATTTTAAAGAAGAGATTCAAAATTTTAACTGTTGCTACACCGTTTCCTTATAGAGTGCAGTGTCACATAGCTATGGCTTGTTGTGTGATCCACAATTTTATTCGACGGCAAGAAGGAGATGATAGATATTTTACCGAAGCAGTAGAGCCAGAGCCTCCAGAGGTTGAGGTGGAAGCGACCACTACAAATTATAGTACATCAGAGTCACGGCGGGGAGACGACATTCGCACACGTATTACCGATGAGTTGTGGAATAATAGAAGTTAGATAAATCATTGTAACTGACTAAAAGTTTGTAAATATTATATTTACTGGTGTAATATTATATTAGTCAGCTTGTAAAAAAGTTTTATTTGTTTATATGTAATGTTAAGTGGACTGTTAATTAAAAACTCATATTTTTCGGGTATGATGTAATTTGAAATATTATTGTGAGTTCGTTATTGTTTGATGCTAATTTCCTTTTATTGTTTGTTCGTTAATGGTAATTAAAAAATCGTTATTGTTTGATGCTAATTTTTTTAAATTGTTTGTTCGTTAATGGTAATTAATAAATCTTTGTTATACTGAATGATTTTGTCAAATTATTTAATTCATGAATGTATTGAGCAACAGATTGTTGTAAATAAAATTTTTTATCATGCGTATGTATAAATCATTTATAAAATAATATTATTAATTTTTATTTAATAATATTATAATTTTTAATATAAATAAGATTTAATTAAATTTTTAATCGTGAAATATTTTAATTTTTAAACGTTAGAAATTATTTTAAAGACATTATAATTAAATTAAATTTTATATAGTATATAATTAATTAAATATAATATATAATTTTTTTTTATATGTATTTTATTTATTTAATAATTTTTTTTTTAATTTATTATTTAAATATAGTAAAATTATAATATTTCAAACTGTTGAATAAATCGGACGTAAAATATTAATTTTATTTTGTTTAAAAAAAATATTAATTTTAAATTTTATACAATATTTTTATAATTTTTTAAAAATTTATATAAATTTATAAATTAATATTTTTTCGTTTTATCTTTACCCTCTACTCTCTCTCTCTCTGTCCCCGTCCCTTCCCAAGGCATGCCTTGGGAAGGGGCGTTTCCCTTTTTAAATATTATAAATAATATTTACATTTTAAATTTTAAATTTTATAAATTTTAATTCTTTTTTAATTTTATATTTTAATAAATCTAAAAATTTTATTTTTTCTTTAAAATTATTAATTTCAAAATTTATACAATATTTTTTTCTATTTTTTAAAAATTTATAAATTAAAACTTTTACTCCTACTTAACATTTTAAAATTAACATTTTTTTTTACTCCGACTTAAATTTTTTGTAAAAAAGTTTAATTTGTTTATATGTAATGTTAAGTGGACTGTTAATTAAAAACTCGAATGTACTCCGGGTATGATGTAATTTGAAATATTATTGTGAGATCGTTATTGTTTGAAATTAAATTAAATTTTTAATCGTGAAATATTATAATTTTTAATCGTTAAAAATTATTTTTAAGACAAATTAAAATTAAATAGAATTTTATATAGTATATAATTAATTAAATATAATATATAAGATTTGTTATAATTAAATAATTCTAATACATTTTTTAATTATCACATTTATAATATACATAAAAGTAAAGGTCACATCGTCATTAAACATAAAAGTCAACTTTATACCTCTTATTCTTCATCCTCAATCCAAACACCTATTTTCTTATACCAGGTTTAAACCAGGTTTAAGCCACATTCCCAACCAAACACAATTTAGGTTTATACCAGGTTTATCCCTTACTTTATACTTATACCTGGTATAACTCATTCTGGTATAAGCCCAATCCAAATGGTACCTTAGGGTTTAGTGAGTGGTTGATGGAATAGTAATGATCCAAGGGTGGAAAACTAGATAGTAACCACTATTCATATACTATTAATAGTATCCTAGTTGAACTATATATATATATATATATATATATATATATATATATATATATATAAAGAGAGAGAGAGAGAGAGAGAGATAGGCTCCTATACTATCGATAGTACCGGAGCTCCGGTACTATAGTCTCATTTTCGATCTTAGTGTATTCAAATCAACGATAAAAATTGAATAATCTTTAAAATTTGAAGATAGGACTTTTAAATTCAAAATCAAGGATACTGATCTTGATTTAAATAGTTTAAAGTATTTTCTATCAAAATTTGAATAAATTTAGATTCTCCTACACAGTTAAAGTACAAACTTGCCATATTAGCCATTGAAAATAAACATTTTTGAAATGGTTTGATCATACAGTAAACTATGTCGAAAAAAAAAAAATTCTAAAAATTTTAAATAACTTAGATCATTTTTAACAGAGTGGATCGTTAATTTGAACACCCTAAAATAAAAAATGAGACTATAGTACCGGAGCTTCGATACTATCGATAGTATAGGAGCCTAGCTCGCTCTCTCTCTCTCTCTCTCTTTCTCTCTCTCTTTATATATATATATATAAAGAGAGAGAAAGAGAGAGAGAGAGAGAGAGAGAGAGAGCTAGCCTACTATACTATCGGTAGCACGAAGGCCTCCTTGCTACCAAGTTGCTTTCAATGATGCATCTTCCGAATCGACAATCAGTTCCCTTAATCTTGATCTACGCTTTTGGAAATATCTAGAAACCAAATTTTATGATTTTTCGACATCATTTATATATCAAATGAGTAGACTAAAATCGAACGGCTGAAAATAAAAATCTCATAAAAATAGTAATAAAAGATTCAAATTTTAAATCGAAAGTTTTGATCTTACTTTTTATGTTAAGTAGAATTTACTATTAAAGTTTTGCGTAATTTAGATTGTTCTACACCGTTGAACTTACAAACGTACCACATTGGCCATTAAAACTGTCACTTTTGAGACCCTTTGATCACTTAGTAAATGATTTCGAAAAAACATGAAATTTGATTTGCAAATATTTCTAATAGTGTAGATCAAGTCTAACGGAACCAATCATCAATTCGAAAGCCACATCATTTAAAACAACTTGGTTATATATATATATATATATATATATATATATATATATATAGTAGACCTTATATGCTTTTAAAAGCACAAGCAAATTTATACTTGTGAATTTTTTACCATTGGATTTGTATTGGGATTTGTACTATTGTAAAGTCAACTAAAGAGAGAGAAAGAAAAAGTAAAAAACATAAATTCCAATACAAATCCAATAGTAAAAAATTCACAAGCATTGATGGGATTGTGCTTTTAAAAGCATATAAGCTCTACTCTCTCTTTCTATATATATATATATATATATATATATATATATATATATATATGAGTCCGGCTACTATACTATCAATAGCACCAAGCACTTGGTGCTACCAAGTTTTCCGCCGTTAGATCTTCCCCTTTGATCACTTCCACCCCTTAAATCATACTATTTTCTCAACCACCCACTAACCCCTAGAGGCCCACTATCATCCTAACCGCAGATCCCTTCCTCTAAGGGTTAAAAACCTAATAGCACCAATGACTCTATATATAAGTATGTATATTAGTAAGACAAGATTCAGATATAATGTATAGTTACTGCTGAGATTTACCAGATATTTATGATAAAGCATTCACCAAAATTCTGGTTAAGATAAAAATGTCAAAAAAGATTCAGACATAACGTATAGTTATTGACGGGAACTACCAGATATATATGATAAAGCCTTCACCAAATTCTGGTTAAGATAACAATGTTAAAAAGATTAGGAAATAAATAGGTAGACTTTTTTGCTCATAATCACAAAACTGTGATCATCAATACAGCTATACAGTATACTTACAGAATGCAGCGAAGAATGATTTGTACTGGCAACTATATAGGGAGTTGAGGAACTCAGAGAGATGGGGTATCTTGCCAATCACAGCAAGGATTTCCGGTGCATCCACTACCTGTCACATGTTCCACTAGAAGTATAAGCAAAACACTCAAAACAAAACTATACTGATGATAGAAATTACCTTCTGCTTAAGAGAAACTCTATCCAAGGAGATAACACTTGTGAGGACAGTGTAAAAGACAAATGTATCATAAGAGAATAGTTCGTAGGTCGTGAAGGTCGAAATGGAATCCAAAAATAAGTTGGCTGCCTTCTTAAAGTTCCTTGTGGACATACAATATAAGCCTTCATAAACTTTTAGTCGGTTCTTCCTCTCCCAATCACCTCCCTCCTCAAATAAGCTTTATGATCACATACACAGAGATTCCAGAATCAGGCCACACAATCATAATATACTGCAGATGAATTTGTACAACCTATTAACAAACTGTAAACATACTTCTTAGCCTTTTCAATAGACTTGGTAATGAGATCGAAATCCATGTAGAAAAAGCCAAGCTGTAATGTGTAGAAAACTAGGTCCATCTTTTGACCTACAGCGACTGTTTTCCCTTCAGTAACCTTGAGCTGTTCTAAAGCTTTTTCCTGGATTTGGAGGCAATAAAGCATACCAGTTATGTTCACATAAGCAATTTGGTGATCAGAAAACATCGATAGGAAGCTAGAAAGTGAAAAAGAGTTATACCTTGTCTTCAATCCTAATGAAGAACAAGGCCTTACCCAGATGAGCTTCACGTACTTCACTTTCACCAAGGTTCTCTTCAGCATCAGCAATCCTAGGTAGAGTATATATATATTTAGTATTTAAGAGGCTGCAGTATGCTAGGTAATCTGTTTATACTACAAAGGATGTGAAAACATTATCCAACTAGCAAGGTGTGTAGGAACGGATTGTAAAAGACACCACCGGATTGGAATTTAAAAAATAGCATATAACAGAGCCAAAACAAGGGCCATAATTTAAAAAAAAACTACTGTAGTTGCCTCAAACTTATATTAGCCATCATGTACTACAAAAATCGAACTAAAAGACTGATAATATCAGATGGAGATGATAAGATGCAAGATGGGCTCATAAAAGCATCTTAAATGTGGATGGGTTGTTTGTTACCCTGGTATTGACAAATGAACTTCAATATTATCCATGATCAACCCCAATTCTTCAATTTTAAGCTAGCATCTTACAATAAACAGACAGAGAAATAAAGATTTAAAATGCAGCATGTTTCAGAGCATTTAGAAGAGAACCATTTATAAACCATTTGTGTTACAAAACTGACTAACGGAGTTAGCATTAGCATATAGAATGTTCCATAATCATCCGATGGAAGTTTCACATATCCTGTCTTCAATAGCACTTTACTAAAAATAAGTTCAACAGCAAAATTTCTTGTAGACTCTTAATACGACCAATTTGGTCGTAAACTTCCTAAGTAATTGTCCTGGTAAAAATCAAGCAAAACCTTGCAAAATACCAAATAAATGCATTAGTAAATAGCTTAGTATTTCCTTAGTGCCATGGAAAATCGACATAGATTACAAATCGTGTGAACAACTTAGGAGATCAAACAGTGGAGCTAACACCCAAAAGGAAAAAGTAATATACATCTATCTCAGTAGGCTATATTGAAGTTCTTCACAAGAAATTACTATGAGCAACTTGAGGTCAAAAGAAAAGTAACAAATAGTGAAGAGTGAAAAAGAAAGGCAATAGAATAAACCATTTAAAATAGTATAAAAGGTTCACAAAAAGTTATGTTGAGGATTTCAATGGCCAGCACAATAGGATAGTTTAATTGAGAAAAATAGCACTATACAGTATTACATACCAATGTATAATAATAAGGCTCTACTTCTATACAACCAAAATGGACTAAACTTGCAAAAGAACGAGATATAATTATCAAAAGATATCAGAAATAGTATTATAGTAAAAGGACATTATAACTGATGACATGTGTATAAGATGCAATTGTAGATGATAGCTCCCGCAAAGATCAAAATAAAAATAAACATGAAACAATATGCTGATGTACAGTTTTCTATATTATGAAAAAGGATGCAAAAAAAGAGCACTGAAAATCTCCCTATGTATAAGAGTCAGATTTCTCTATCTAAAGCTCAGAGTAACAGAGTAACAAGAATGGCTTATTTACAACATACATAAGATAGGGTGTCCTATATGAGACCAGCACACTAATTCCTACTTAAGATTTCTTATGGAATAAGGATTACTAGTTCTTTGGAACAATGGCTAATAACCATATCAAAGGGTTAGTTGCCATGTCCGATAAAAGGAAAATCAAGAAAGAGGCCTATATGCAAAAAAAAAGTAGATGATTAGAAAGACTATAAATCCTAAAACAAAATATCCTAAAATGAAATATCATATGCTTCAACCATTAGAAAAATTAGTCTCCATCATCTAATTTCCAGACCACATTCTATGATCATTTATTTGGTGAGATTTTTATCATAATCCTCAAATCTTAAAAGCTATAAAGCAGTTTGATATCCTTTGCATTGGACACTGCGGTAAAAATTTGTGCACTTCTCGTCCAGAATTGCTATGTTTAATAAACTCCGCATGAAAACTGAGAGTAAACCAGTACTTCTAATGCAATAAATCCAACTTTCGAAAAGCAAAATAGGTTATTTCTGTTTCTTTCTACTTCCCATTCAATCACTTATTACAAATTTAGTTATTCTATTTAAATAATTAACAATGTTTACGCATGCAAAATAATTCGATAGTTGTATATCAAAAAGAAGAAGCCAGGATAGTAAATTGTGCATATGCACTAGATAGGCGCATACGAGGGGCAGTCACAAGGTAGATCCAAGTTAAAAATGGCTTGAAAAAAATAAAAATTGCGATATTCAAATATATACATTATGTGTACGTTATGTATAGTAAATAGGGGACTGCAGGGAGAATAACCAAGAAGCATAAAAGTGAATAAGAAACTTATTAAGAACCTTTTAAGATTATAAATATCCTACTTAATTCAATGACAATAGGTAAAATTCAAATACTTCCCTTAGGCCCCGTTTAGTTTAGGGATAAAGCAGGGATAATGAAAGTTATCCTTACTATTATGCCAAACAAGGTATATTTTGACTCGGATACCAAAAAAAAAAATATCCCAGTCAAACCTTGCTGTTCCCGGTTATCCCGGGATAGCTTAAGATAAACTAATTATTTCACCATTTTGGAGAAATACTGCTATTCCAAGATTTAATTTCAAACTTTATTAAGATTATAAATTGAATTAAAGTATGATATATTACATATTATAATAAATTATTTTTATTATTAAAATTATTAACTGTACTATATTAAAGCACATTATTTATACTTAAAAATTATAATAAATTATATTTAAATATTTATAAAAAATTGTTTTTATTAAATTTAAGTAGAATATTAAATATCTAATTTATTGTGAAATATTAATCATATTTAATATCAAATTCAACTATTATTTTTTTCACTATTCTCTACTATTCCATCAAATTAAACAAACGCATTTTCAATTATTCTTAGAAATAGCAGCATTACAAATGCATATCAAAAGAAGAAGATAATGAAGTAAACTTCAAACTCCTAATTTTCCTCAACAAAATCCTAAATACTAAATCAGCCCTAGGACTTCATATATGTGAAAAAGACCCAAAAATCCTAATTCTACTAACATTAAGTCCAAATGTACCCAAGCCAAACTGATGCATCCCAGTTGACCAATATAAGACATAAATTGACCCCAAAATATTCAAGACCAAAATAAGGTCCTGATCCAAATGAACTCTATACCATATTAAATTGAATCCTTTCTAATGTGTAAGTTCATAGCTCCTAGTAAAATAACGGTCCAACATGACCCGACTGAACCAATATACATGTGAACTTAAAATAAAATTGCCTCCGCCTAACTTTAAAAGAAATGCCGTGTATCAACCTAGACCAATGTACTAGAAGGCAAATATGATTTGCAATAGTCAACCAACTACATAGAGCATACACAATATGCAGGAGCATATGCAGACTCAAATGTGGTTTAACAATTAAAGGATTACCTTGGATATAGACATTCATAATTTGTACCCAGATCTAATTCGGAGACTTTAGGAAGGACGAAAACGAAAACAGTAATACTTAATCTTATACATCCTTGGTTGAGTTGATCCAATGCAGTGCAGTCGAGCAACCACACAAGCATATTATGGCCGCTCACACGGATGCATACTGCATTTCAAAGACCGGACCAAGTTCAATCTCAGTACCACCATATGAATCAGTGGCAGGATTTCTCCCTATAGAGCACTAAATACCTTACAAAAGAGCAGTATCCTATTACAAATACAGTACAGCTAACTCATTACAAATTACTATTTTTTTTTTATTTTTTTACCAGTTTGATGTTTCAAATCCAATTACAAATACAGTCTCTTAAAAAAACCAAACACCACAGAACTATAAAAATTAACTCTTTATTCTACTTCCTATTCCTCATCCAAATTACACTGGATCCGTAATCAACACCTTTTCATTACCATTCAAAAAATTACACAAAATCACGCCAATGATTCGGTTGAGGAGAAACCAAGATCTTACCTGTCGTCGAGCTTCTTGACCTCCTCATCGATCCTCTGCCGCATAGAGTCGAGAAGCCCGGCGTCCATCTCTAGCACGGATTTGACCGCCAGGGACTCGTACAACGAGGCCATATCTAGGGCACAAAAAAAAACGAAGGGCGGGGGGGGGGAGGGGGGAACACAATCGTAAATAACAAGAGGAACAAAACAAAAAAGATGGATGGCGTGCTGGGCAAGAAAGGAGAAGACGGTAGTGGCGGCGGTGGTGATGATGATTACCGTCGGCCTTGACGGCGTCGAGGACCTCGTCGCGCAGTCTGACCTTGTCGATGTCGTCGACGTCGGGGTGAGCGAGCAGAAAGAGTTTGTGGCCGAGGGCCAGGTGCGGCTGCTGGTTGCCTTCTTGGCCCTCCATCTCCGCTCCGCCGCGCTGGTGTTACGCCGTCCAGACGGACCTGAAACCTCCTCCTCCGGATCTCCAAACCCTTTTGCTGTCTGGTTGCTTTTTGCTTCTCTACCGCCTTCTGCTTTTCCCTCCCTTTAGCCTCCTCTTGCCTTTTAGGTTGAATTTTTTTTTTCTCATTTTAACCCTTTAATTAGCCAAATAATTTTATAATTAGTCAAATAATTTTATAAAAAAAAAATTAGAAAACAGCGTGTAATTTATCAATTTTTTTTTTTTTTTTTTTTTTTTTTTTACGGTAAATGATATATTTGTTAGGAAAAATTTATCTTTTCAAATTAATTCTTTTAAATAATTTAAATTTAATTTAAACTCAAAATAATATAAAACAAGGTTTAGATGAAGCCTGTGAATGTCGAGGCGTGCGTGAGCACTGTCCTAGAAGCAAGATTGCCCCTCCACGTGCGAGGCTCCGGCAATCACCCCTAGCGATACAACGACCACTGTCCACCCCGTCGGCAACGACTCCGGGATGGTGCGTAGCGAACCCAACAACTTTAGGAGATCCAGCAAAAAGGAAAAACTCAAAGAGAATAGTAATTATATATACTTTACTGTAAATTAGAGGAGAGAAATTGTGAGTCAAGTAAGTAAACAAAGCTCCCTTTTGCTCTCTATTTAAAGACCCCAAAACCCACAGGAGACAAGCTCCAACGGATCTTTTCTCGGGCCTTTGTCTCCAACGGATCTTTTCTCGGGCAGCCCACAAAGGCCCTTCCCAAGGAAGGCCTTTGGGTAGCCCGAGAAACAAGTTCCCAAAGCAGGCTTTAAATGAAAAAACCAAAACTCAAATGGACCAAGTTAAAAACGCGCAGGCCCAGCCCGGCCCGTGTGTGTATTGGAAAATCCTTGCTCACAATTCCTAACCAATACATACACAAAAGAGGGAGTAAATAAACTCACTCTACATGTGATGAATTTCCGATGTGGGACTAAATATCACATGTAGAGGGAAAATGGGTTTGGGCTGCCCAGAAAAAGCCCAAAGGCCAAAATACAAGTTTAAATCACAATAAATCTAATAAAACCCAACAATCCCCACATGATTTAAAACTTGTAAAAACGAAATACAAAATAAAATAAACGAAATACAAAAACTAAAACAGATGCTGGATCCCTTATACCACGTATTCGGCGAAGGTACCTTTCGGGTTTGAACCTTCACTTAGTACAGGTCTATGTACATCCGAGGGCACAATGGTGGACATCGCCTTGAACCAAGGCCGGTGAATCGGATTTCCACAAACAGTACACATGGTACAGCCGTTTAGGTTCTATGCGGGTTAGCGCTTTTATGGCCATGCGCTCATATCGATTCATGTGTGTTTTTAGGGAACCGCCCTCTTCCCACAGTCGCGGCCTCACGACTACACACATATAGTAGGTCCTGATAAGGGTGCCTGCAAGGTCACACCCTGCCTCAAGGGTCTCGGAACCATTCAGGGTAAAACCCTTACTATCCACTTGCATAAATGAGCACTGTCGCCATAGGGATGAGTATATAAAAGCAGTGCTCCGCATAACTACCAATTCGACTTGTTTCTACCCATTGAACCTCCAAGAGGTTGGGTTGCCGTCGCCGGTAGTTTTTATTGTGGGCTAAGCCCCATCCCCCTCGACGATTCTAGGATCACTGTCCTAGACAAACCTTTAGTAAGCTGATCAGCTAGGTTCTTTGCAGATCTCACAAATTCCAATGCAATTACATTTTCTTTAATATTCTGTCGAATATACTTTTGTCTTACTTTCATAAATCTATTCATCTTTGTTTCCACATTTTCTTGAGCACACTTGTCAATAGCAGATCTACAATCACAATGTACACACACTAGTGCCAAAGGTCGCTCCATCAGTGGCAAGTCATACAGAAATTCTCTAATCCACTTAGCCTCTGCTACAGTGGTATCTAAAGCTATTAATTCAGATTCCATTGTACTTCTAGCTATCAATGATTGTTTCGATGACTTCCAAGAAACAGCTGCTCCACCAAGGAGAAAAACAAATCCAGTAGTTGACTTCACATCAGCTGTATCACTTATCCAGTTAGCATCACTAAATCCTTCAGTACAGCAGGGAATCCACAAAAATGTAATCCATAAGATACAGTGCCTTTCGAATATCTCAAAACTCTTTCTAAAGCATTCCAATGTTCTCTATTTGGGTTATGAGTATATCTTCTCAATCTGTTCACAGCATAGGCTAAGTCAGGTCTAGTGTAATCTACAAGATAACCTAGAGATCCTATAATCTGAGCATACCTATTCTGTCCTATAGGATCGCCTTTATTCTTCTTAAGATGTATACTAGGATCATAAGGTGTTACAACAATCTTAGAATCAAAATATCCAAATTTCTTTAACACTTGTTCACAGTAGTGAGATTGGCTCATAATAATTTTATTTGATTTTCTTATGATCTTCATATTCAGAATCACATCATCTTGCCCAAGATCCTTCATATCAAAGTTATTATTAAGTAATTTCTTAACATCCATTATCACATCCATATTTGTTCCAAAGATCAAAATATCATCAACATACAAACATAGGATTACTATCTGTCCACTGTATTCCTTAGAGTACACACATTCATCAGACATATTCACATGAAAACCAGCTTTCACAACTAAAGAGTCAAATTTCAAATGCCATTGCTTAGGAGCTTGTTTAAGTCCGTATAAAGATTTTGTCAACTTGCAAACTTTGTTTTCATGTCCAGCAACAATAAATCCCTCAGGTTGCTTCATATAAATTTCTTCCTCTAAATCACCATTTAGAAAAGCAGTCTTAACATCCATCTGATGAATAATCAAATTATGGACAGAGGCTAAAGCTAGCAGAATCCTAATAGAAGTAATCCTAGCTACAGGAGCATAGACATCAAAATAATCTACACCAGGCTTCTGGGAAAAACCCTGAGCTACAAGTCTGGCCTTATACTTATCTACAGACCCATCTGGTTTCAATTTCTTCTTAAAGATCCATCTACATCCTACAGGCTTACAACCTACAGGTAAATCAGATAACTCCCAAGTATGATTCTGTAGAATAGATTGCATCTCCAACTTAACAGCTTCTTTCCAAAATGATGCATCTACAGAAGTCATAGCTTGGTCAAAGGTAGAAGGGGTATCTTCTACAAGAAGGACACAGAAATCATCACCAAAAGTCTTCTCAATCCTAGGACGCTTACTTCTCCTAGGTTCAGACTCTTCTATAGGTTCACTAATGCTGAGTCTACTAGATCCACCTATAGTCTCAACAGGAACAGGTCTATCTACTCTAGTTCTAAAAGGAAAGATATCCTCAAAGTATACTGCATCTCTAGCTTCAATAATTGTATTGTTAGAAATCTCATTAATCTCAGAATTTACCACCAAGAATCTATTAGCATTACTACTATCTGCATAGCCTAAGAAAATAGTATCCACAGTTTTAGGACCAATCTTTCTCTTCTTATTTTCAGGAATCTTTACTTTAGCTAGGCAACCCCACACTTTAAAATAATTCAGATTAGGTTTCCTACCCTTCCAAATTTCATAAGGAGGAACAGAAGAACTCTTGTGGGGAATCCTATTAAGAATTATACAAGCAGTCATCAAAGCTTCACCCCACAAGTTCTCAGGTGCACCAGAACTAATAATCATTGAATTTACCATATCCATCAAAGTTCTATTTTTCCTTTCCGCTACTCCATTAGACTGAGGTGAATAAGGTGCAGTTACTTGATGTACTATTCCAAATTCTTGACAGAATACAGTCATCTCATTTGATGTATATTCACCTCCTCGATCAGATCTTAAAATCTTAATTTTCTTATCCAATTGATTTTCAACCTCAGCTTTATAAATCTTAAATTTATTCAAAACTTCATCTTTATTCTTAATCAGATAAATATAACAATACTTCGAATGATCATCAATGAATGTTACGAAATATTTGCTTCCACCCCTACTGGGTCTACATCCATCACAAACATCACTGTGTATAAGTTCTAGCAGATCAGAATCTCTATCTACAAATCTAAATGGTCTTCTAGGTTCCTTAGCTTGCACACATATTTCACATCTATGATTATTTGAAACAGACTTAGGAATTAAATCCAAATTCATCAATCTCTTAATAGTATTAAAATTCACATGTCCCAATCTTCCATGCCAAACATCAGATGAAACAACATTCAAAATTATACTTTCATTAATAGTAGAAGTCATCACATAAAGCTTAAATAAACTATCACTCAAAAATCCTTTCCCAATAAAGTTCACACCTTTAGTAATTACTACCCTATGCTGGAAAGGCATCTTCTTAAAGTTCCTAAAGGGTTGAAAATTTCTACCCTTAGGTTTCGGGTTCTCTACTAGCTAGGTTGGCTTGGGTAGAAGGCTCGCTAGGCTTCTTATCTCTAGCTCGGTTGGTTTCTTCTATCCTAAGAGATCTTAGGACAAAATTCAGGGAAAGTTCTCTTTGATTGTGGTTCAGATCATTGGCATGGCTAGACCAGGAAGGAGGCAACTTATCTATTAAAGTGGCAACTAGAAAACTCTCATCTAGATCTATACCACTAGATCTAAGCTGCTCAATAATGTACTCAAAATCCTGTAATTGGTCAGACATTGGTTTACTATCTACCAATTTAAACTTGAGCAAATCTGAAGCTTGGTATCTCTTCTTAGTAGGATCAATCTGGCCATACTTTTGTTCTAAGGAAATCCAGAGTTCCCTAGCAGTCTGATAACTACAGTAAATGTCATAAAGCTTATCAGATAGGGTGCTAAGGATCCGGTTCAGACAATGATAATTAATCATAGTAGGATCAGTAGGAGGCACAGGTATAGGAACAGGTGCAACACCAGGAGGAGTAGGAGCACTCTGAGACTGGCTGCGAGTCTGAGGGCGATTTGCCACAGACTGAATAGCACCATCAGGTGCAGTTTCATTACCATTCTCAATAGGATCTGAGATAGCAGAAACAAGTCCCAGCGTGGTGAGCCAGAATCGCATTTGATTCTGCCACCTTCTAAAATTACGACCATCAAAAGTAACAGGTTTCGCCGAATACGAATCCTCCATAAATCCAAATCTGTTTAATCAATAATCTAAAATAATGTCACAAAATTGTTCTAGGTTTAAAAACAGTTAATCTAAGTTAACAGGTTTAAATTTAATCAATAATAATTATACTAATTAATTAGTACAAACTGTATTAAGACTTAATTAAGGAAGTAATCTCGAATCAATGTAAAAGCAACAGTTTACACAAGTTTGTAATAGTACAGTGTAAGAATAATTATATTATAAACAGTATAGCACAGTGTACACTAACAATTATTTAAACAACTATATTAACAGAGAACTATTTGTAGTGTAAATAAATATACTAACACAAAATATTATCAAATAATCTACTGTACTAACAATTAATATTATAAATTATCTATACTGACATAATTGTATAAATCAGTGTAGATTAATTAAATATATTTAACAAAATATTATACTAAAAAAACTAACAGTATTAGAGTCAATATATCTAGCAGTTTAAATAACAGTAATTGTACTTAGCAATATTTTGATAATTAAATAATGCTAACAGTATAAATACAATAATATTTAATTAACAGTTTTATCGTAATAACAGTGTACTATGCTAACACAAAATTATTGTAAGCAATTAACAGTATTAAGTTATCACAATATTGTTTTAACAGTACAAGACTAATTAAATAACTTGGTATATAGTACGGACACTATTAGACTAAAGGTACTAACGATATATTGATGTATCACAGAGTATACTAATTGAAAACTTATCTAACTCACAGTTCGTTTATAGTAGATGAAAAGAAAAGATAAATTAATAAAATCTTGCTTCTAGAATGTTAGGAAAAATTTATCTTTTCAAATTAATTCTTTTAAATAATTTAAATTTAATTTAAACTCAAAATAATATAAAACAAGGTTTAGATGAAGCCTGTGAATGTCGAGGCGTGCGTGAGCACTGCCCTAGAAGCAAGATTGCCCTTCCACGTGCGAGGCTCCGGCAATCACCCTTAGCGATACAACGACCACTGTCCACCCCGTCGGCAACGACTCCGGGATGGTGCGTAGCGAACCCAACAACTTTAGGAGATCCAGCAAAAAGGAAAAACTCAAAGAGAATAGTAATTATATATACTTTACTGTAAATTAGAGGAGAGAAATTGTGAGTCAAGTAAGTAAACAAAGCTCCCTTTTGCTCTCTATTTAAAGACCCCAAAACCCACAGGAGACAAGCTCCAACGGATCTTTTCTCGGGCAGCCCACAAAGGCCCTTCCCAAGGAAGGCCTTTGGGTAGCCCGAGAAACAAGTTCCCAAAGCAGGCTTTAAATGAAAAAACCAAAACTCAAATGGACCAAGTTAAAAACGTGCAGGCCCAGCCCGGCCCGTGTGTGTATTGGAAAAGCTTTGCTCACAATTCCTAACCAATACATACACAAAAGAGGGAGTAAATAAACTCACTCTACATGTGATGAATTTCCGATGTGGGACTAAATATCACATGTAGAGGGAAAATGGGTTTGGGCTGCCCAGAAAAAGCCCAAAGGCCAAAATACAAGTTTAAATCACAATAAATCAAATAAAACCCAACAATATTGTCCTTATGTTAAAAAAATAATAATTTTTTTTTATTTTTCATATACAATCTTAATAACCATATAAAAATTATAATAAAATTCTAACAACTTAAGTGAGTGTTGGATTCAAAAGTGATTTTTCGCTCTATAGAGAATTTGGCAACTATTATTTTTAAAATCTAATTCTGATTTTAAGAGTAACTTTTTAAATTTTTGATGCCCAAAAATTATTAAAACTTACTTTTTAAAATCTGATTCTGATTTTATACTTAAATTTTAATTTTAAATTTTTAATTTAGATTTAAATTTTAAATTTTAATTCAAATTTTAATTTTTAATTTTAAATTTTATATTTAAATTTTAAGTCTCAAATTTTAAATTTTAAATTTTAAATTTTAAATTTAGGATAAAATTTTAAATTTTAAATTTTAAATTTTGAATTACAAATTTTAAATTGTTAAAATTCAAATTTTAATTGTTTAGTTTTAATTTTGAATTTTAAATTTTAAATTATAAATTTTAAAATTTAAGTTTAAAATTTAAATATTTAAATTTTAAAATTTAAATTTTAACTTTAAATTTAAATTTTAAATTAAAATTTTAAATTATTTTAAAATAAAATTTAGTAAAAAAGTATTATTTACAAAAGTAAAAAAAAAAAATAGTCAATCAACCGTCCCTAGCGCAAGTGGCAAAAGGCTTGGTGGTTGATACCCAAGTTCGAAGCCTAATTGCTTCACATTTCCAGCTAAATTTATTTCAAAAATAAACGAAGCGGGTAGCATGCTACTAGCCAAATAGTTTTACAAAATCACTTCAAAAAAATCGTTTTCTATCTAAACTATCACGCCCCTAGACTCGCCTATTTGGTCAGTTCGGACAAGCGTATAGACCCGCCGCGCCGAACCGACAGAGTTTTTTCGATTCGCCCAAGGCGTCACAACCAGTACAAGCATTCGACCTAGACATACATATATTTACATTTTTCTTTCTTTTTCCTTTTACAATCCATAATATTATTGCGATTTTATTATTCTTTATCTTTTACCCGTAGCTACACGTTGATTAGGGTACTTTATATCGGTCTCAAAAGGGTAGGGCGCTATCTACTAAGCTACGCCCTTGCCGCGTGCCACCGCACCACTCACGAAAAGCCCTGTAAAACATAGGCCGACGAGAACTATAAAAATAATCTGCAGTAGATACAGTCACACAAATGAGAAGCTTGACCCACCATGTCCAAAGAAGGTATTTAAAACATATAGATAGATAATCTGCAAAAAAATAAATCTATATTATATGCAAAATGATCATATGTTGTGCCTCATACAAATGCGATAATAAAATCTATATAAGTGGGAACGGCACATCTACTTCTATTTCACTATCCATCTCTATCTACATCTAGCGTAAGGTTCCCTTATCTTAGCCAACTGCCCGACTCAATCTTGAGTCAATTCATACTTAAGGTTCTTGATCACCTTTCCCTTTTTCCTAACCTGGCCCAGGATAGCGAAGCGTCACACACACCCCTGGATTGCAGTCTCAGAGCGGTGAAGCGTCGCACGCGCTCTCGGTAGTGGAAAAATCGTCGCACACACTACCCGTAGCGACGAAACGTCGCATACGCTACAATCGGCGGCGAAATCGTCGCACACGCCAATATTTACTTTAGTTATTTTATAATGCACATTTCGTTATTAAGTCAACCTCCGTAGGTTCATGACTTTCCAATTTACGTGGTCTTCCTATCACTTATGTTCCACGACCTATACCAATGACTCTAGGTCCAATGTCCCTGTCACCTAAGTTCACACAACTCCTAGATTCATTTATTTTCCAACCCATATTTAAAAACATTAGGTTTTATACTTAGTTTATTCAAGTGACTAACCTACCAATATGTCATTCTATTCTAGACTTGATGGCACTATATTTACTAGTTTAAAGTTGAGTTCTCTAATTCCTAGAGCAAATCAACCTACTTTACTAATCCAAACATACATGTCTCAACCAAAGCATATATATATATATATATATATATATATATATATATATATATATATATATATATATATATATATATATATATATATATATATATATATATATATATATATATATATATATATATATATATATATATATATATATATATATATAATTAGGCTGGAATACTATCGATAGCACCAAGTCATTAGTGCTATCAAGTTTTTAGCTTTTAGATTAAAAGATGTGTGGTTAAGATAATAGTGTCCCCTAGGGTTTACTAGGTGGTTGGTTGAATAGTAAAAATTTTAGGGGACCACTATAATTCCAGCCGCATATTTTTTCATCCAACGGCTGAAAACTTGATAGCGCCAATTGCTTGGTGCTATCGATAGTATTCTAGTCGGACTCTCTCTTTCTCTCTTTCTCTCTTTCTCTCTCTCTCTCTCTCTCTCTCTCTCTCTCTCTCTCTCTATATATATATATATATATATATATAGTCCGGCTACTATACTATTAATAGTATGAAGTTATTGGTACTATCAAATTTTCTACCCTTAGATCAACTCCTTTGATCATTTTCACCCGTTAGATTTTACTATTTCTCCAACCACCTATTAAACCCAAGGGGCCCATCATCATCTCAACCACACATCTTTTAATCTGAGGGTTAAAAACTTAATAGCACCAATAACTTGGTATTATTAATAGTATTTCAGCCTAGCTCTCTTTCTCTATCTATATATATATATATATATATATATATATATATATATATATATATATATATATATATATATATATATATATATATATATATATATATATATATATATATATATATATATATATATATATATTTTATATTTCATATCCACCGGTAATTAATTTACCCTAAATAGCATACTTTCTATGCTTGCTTAATTTACCAAATTAACCTACCATTAGATGCATTAATAAAATAATATTAAATTTATCGAGTCCACTTTCAAGACATGAGAGGCGGCCAAATCGCTTCGATAGTGGACTAACCCACCTATTGCGCTCCTGATTGTTTGTAGACACTTACATTCGGATGCCCGCGACCACCGGCTCACCCATAGAGCACGTACGACCCAAAACGACCGATTTCGGTCATTTCGCGAATTGCTCATCGACGCTCGTCGCTTTTCCAATCAAAGTTGCCCGGGGTTCCTCTCTAACCTTCAATTAGAGAATAAACCAATCAATTTTGGTCTAGAGTCCCGAGAACCCTAAAAATTTCAAACGTGCCCTAGTTTCCTTTTTATCCGAAATTACTCTAATATTTTTGGAGAAACTTCGAACAAATAGACGTAGAAGGCTCAAGAGAACACGAGTTGTCACGCCCCAGAGTCGAAACTGCGACCCGGACTCGCTAACAGATCCGCCGCCCATACGGGAAGCCCCGCATAGACGAAGCGTCTAACCTGCAAAAGATAATGCTACAACTATACAAATATCAGAGTTGTAAAATAAAAGTTCTAGAATAGGTACATACAATTTCCAATAGTACAAGTCAAACTCTCACAGTACATATATTTCTCCAATACAAAATACTCCCAATAAAATAGTACATGATGAATCCAAAATACTGACTATACTAAAACAACTCCCAAAAGGATCCATCACTCTCTCGACTGGAAATGGGTAAGGATCTAGTTCGCGACTCCCTTACCTCGATCAGATGATGCAGCAACAGCAGGAGTAGCAGGAGCAGGAGAAGAAGTCCCTGGAAATAGTCACCAACAGTGGGTGTAAGAACTACATCGTCACGTAGTTCTCAGTGGGTACCGCCACCAAGTCCGACGGTCTGCCCACTAAGTCTACTAGAGGCAAAAGTAACAGATGCAGTGCTATAAGAGAAAAGACTGTAAAATAATTCTACAGCTACTGTGCCTATATCTAGATGCTCAAGGGGTGATACAGATGAAACATGATGAAACTACAACCTCTCAGTAACCAATCACCCAATCTATACTGACTGCCACAAAGGGGCCAGTCAAACCTGCGCCCACCTACTGCCATTACATCCACGGAGGACTGGACTTACGTAGGGCGTCCGTGACTGCCTAAAAAAAAGATCCAGCCAGAGGGACTGCGTCGACAAGTCGCGATAGCAAAGTAACAGGCCCAGCTCCGGAGTGGCACTCGAGGGGCGCAACCCCACCGAGGAAAGTATCCGCACATCTCTGTTGTTCTCAATATGGCTCATGCAGGCTGTAATCCAAATCCACGATCAACCAGATCAATAGTACCCAAATCACATCTCTAACTCACCAGCTGAAACCCACCGTCAACTCAGATAGCTCCCAAGACTAGTACTGATCTGACCACAACAACCAAACTCCACTCGGCCTCCAGGCGCCAGTGTAATATACATCCCACAACAACCCAACTACTCAGCCCACTACTGGGGTAAGAAACACTATAGTCCAGGAAAAATGAATAAATGTGTGGGGGGTGTCTAAAACATAAAATGGATTAGCTCAAGTTTGGATTTCCTATTAGTCTGGTTGAACATGCAACAAATGACGGGTGCTAGGTCAAAGTTCCAATAATAGCAATTAATTCAACTGAGACGTAAATAGAGAATATTAATCTAACATGATCACAATATCAACAAAAGAAATAATCATCTCTCACTAACATGCTGTCTAACTCATCCCATAAATATGCATGCTCGCTATCAAATAGAATTAGAGAACTGTCCACCGGTTTTGGAGACGAAGCAACCCACCTGGATGCGCGTGTCAGTCGGAAGTCCAGATAAGCCGAAACAGGACGAGCGCGATCCTCAGGTTCTCACGATTCCAACGCACCAAGAATCTCTCAAAAAGTCCTCCCGGTCGTCGAGATATGAGTCCAACACTGTGGTAAATCCAAAATTAGTAAAACGACATCTCTGTCGCACATCTGTCTCCAAAACAGTGAAGTATCACCTGCGAAATGTCCTCCAAAAATTCCAATAAAATTATGGCTGCGTTCCTCGCGAAGTGTAGATATCGATCGAGTCCTTAAACACCAAATTCCGCAACCCGTAGGCCGAGAAATTGCATGATTACTTCAATTCTGTCCTGAAAAGTGTCGTAGAAAGAGGGTCTAAAGATGCTGCACGTACTTCCATAAAAACTCAAAATGGAGTAGAGCGATGCATACCGAAATCGTAGGCCTGTCGTGAAAACGTCGCCGCAAAAATCGGCGAAAAATTCCAAGAATACAGCTTATGGGAGTCCTCGGACGAAAAGTCGACGAAAAAGATTGGTATTGGAATAGTGTCGAAGCACGCGAGATCGGGGAGGAAAAATATCAAACGGTCTCCAAAATTTCTCCAAAACCCCAAAAAGTGTAGAAGACTTAAGGTAGAAGCTCTGTGTCAAAAATGGCTTGAAAATCGAATCTAAAAAGCCTTCAAACCGAATCCACAATGGCCTATTTATACTCAAAAATCCAAATAGTGGGTTGTCGAATTCGGGCCCAACTTTCAGGCGCCCGAAAAGCACTGTAGCCGCCCGAATTCACCGAATCATGCCACGTGTAGTGCCCGAATCCACCAGATCACGCCACGTGTACCCCGCCGCCCTGCCCTGTGCTCCGTGCGCCTGGCGCACATTGGCGGCCTACGCCCGCCAATGGAACAGTGCCACGTGTCCCACGTGGTTCACGCGGCGCACGCGCCCGGTCCACGCGTCGGGTCTTCCGAAATCTGTCGGCCAATCACACGACGCCACGTGTCACAGCCGCCATCACACCGTCCAACCAATAGGGTGCTGCCACATGGCATGACTAATCCTCGGTGCTCCCGGTGCACGCGCCTGCCCGTGGACCCGCGCGCCACGCCTGCCCGCGGCCGTGTTCCGCCGCGCGCCGCCGCCTGCTCGTTGCCGCCGGCGATGCTTCGACCGCCGGAACAGTAACAATGTAACATGTACCTCAAAATCCGTGTTTTGGCATCCGGAATCTGAAAAATATAAGTAAATAGTCCATTTTCATCATTTTCGTGCACTGAGTCCAAATCCGGCGTCCGTTTGTCAAATTCCACATCTAAAATTTGTCGAAAATTCTCGAAAAAATAAACTTGATCTATTTTTTGTGCCGGGTCCAAATCTGGGGTCCGATGCGCGCACAACCATCACTAGCACTCATCATAAGTCTCCAGAATCACTGATCGGCCTACAAAATCATCTTGGAAATTTCGGATCATCACACGAGTATATCAATTTTAAAGGATTTAACAAGAATTCTTACCGTTTACTGAAACCCTAACCTCGACCGCAAGCTCCACGAGCTCCTACGCATGCCTAAAGCTTGATTCAACACTCCCACACGACTCCCGAGGTCCAACTCCGTCGGGCGTCAAGTTTCGGAGAGAGAGAGAGAGAAACAAGAGGGAAAAAAAGAAAGGATTCCTCCCTTTTTCTCTCCCAGTGCGTGTGGGTGTGTGTTGTGTGTTTGTGCGAACAGGGAAAAAAGGAAGAATGGGTCCTCCTTGAAGGCCCCTCCCTAAGGAAATTATAGAAATGCCCCTTACTGGGCATTTTTGTCACCGAGAGTCTGAACCCTCCTCCAAGGTCCGATCCCAAAACGTCCCTTAGAAATAGCTCCGCTGACGGTCTGGACCCTCCTACCAGGATCCGTACCCCGAAGGTCACCTTTAAGGATTCGTAGAGAGGGTCCGGACCCCGCCCTCAAGGTTCGGACTTCATAGCCAAGGTCTGGTCCCTACCATCAAGATCTGAACCCTAAACCCCTATCAGCCCAAATTTTCTTTATTGAAAAATTTCTAATTTTTCTCATTGGAATTCCAACACTCTTCTAATTATTCCGAAACTCTCGAAATCCAACTTAGACTTGTCCTCAGTTGCCTCTTGACTGTTTTCAGTCTATTGGTCAAAGTCCAATATTCATTTAATTCCATTTTTGCGCTAAACCCACGCCGAAAAAGCTCCAACCAGCTTGAAACTTCATCGGGACCATTGGAATAGTCCTTCAAGCATGTTCTCACTAGAACTCCGCAATTCGCAAAAGTTTAGGTAATTACATAAACTCAGTCAAACGCTCTACAACTTTTAATTAAAATCAATTCTTCAAACCAAAATCAATTCCGTAAAAATTATTTTTCCATAATCTAGGCAAAACGGGCCCTAAATATCTTAATAATCTATCTTATAATTTTAACCATCAAATAAAAGTTTTAATAGTTTCCGTACAATCTTAACAATCTCACAAAAATCCTCACAACTTATAAAAAAACGATAACAATATGAAAACAACGAATCATTCATCGCTTTGCAAATAACAGCCAGATACATAATCTATCTCTCAGAAATATAAATAAATACAGCCAACTAGCAAAAACCAGACCAAAGAGTACAGTAGTCTAAACTCAAAATAATCGCAGGTTCCACTGCTAACCACAAAAAAAAGGAAGGAGAGCTATCCAACCAGCGATCCCCTTACCTCGGTCTGCAGGCGCCGTTACCGTTGTAGAAGACTCTACAAAAAAGGGTCTACAAAGGGTGTGAGAATTACTAAAAACCAGTAATTATCAATGGATACGTTATCGACAACTACAACCTACCCACTAAGTCTATCAAGACATAAAGAATAAAGCAATAAAGAGCATGTAATAACTGCTGGAAGAAAATTACCACTACAATCCATCTACACTAGTAAGGAATGAAAATGATATGCATCAACTATAATAAACAGCCGAGAGTAACCCAATCAACCGACTAGCTCGTAAGCCTAGTCCCGCCGACACTACCATTACATTTGATCTCACTATCAACCCGAGTATCGCCGACGTGGAACATACCCAAAAGTAAACAAGCTGCCTAATTTCGGAGTAGCACTCAAGGGGAGCGAACCGCTCAAGAATAAAATAATCAGATCAAGTATGTCACAAGCTAAATTCAATACTCACGACCAAAGTGAATGACCCTAACCACTAATACATAGTCTTAGCCTAATCCGATACATAAACAACTATCCGATATATATATATATATATATATATATATATATATATATATATTATATATATATAGTCCGGCTACTGTGCTTGTACAAGCACCAAGCAATTGGTGCTTGTAAGTTTTTTACCGTTAGATCTAACCATTTGATTAATTCTACCCCTTAGATCATACTATTCTACCAACCACCCACTAAACCGAAGGGGCCCACCATCATCCTAACCGCACATTCCTACACCCATGGATAAAAAACTCATAAGCACAAATAACTTGGTACTTTTACAAGCATAGGAGCTCAATTATATATATATATATATATATATATATATATATATATATATATATATATATATATATATATATATATATATATATATATATATATATATATATATATATATATATATATATATATATATATATATATATTAGAAGTTATATACTTTTAAAAGTACAAGTCAATTTATACTTGTAAATTTTTTATCATTGGATTTGTATTGGAATTTGTGTTATTGTAAAGTCAACTAAAGAGAGAGAAAGAAAAAGTAAAAAACACAAATCCCAATACAAATTCAATAATAAAAAATTTACAAATATGGATGGAATTGTACTTTTAAAATCATACAAGCACTTCTATATATATATATAGTAGAGTTTATATACTTTTAAAAGCACAAGCCCAACCATGCTTGTGAATTTTTTACCATTAGATTTGCATTGAGATTTGTGCAATTGCACTTTCTCTTTCTCTCTCTTTAGTTGATTTTATAATTGCACAAATCTCAATACAAATTCAATGATAAAAAATTCAAAAGCATAATTTTTCTTGTGCTTTTAAAAGTATACAAATTATATATATATATATATATATAATTAGGCTAGAATACTATTGATAGCACCAAGTCATTGGTGCTATCAAGTTTTTAGCCTTTGGATTAAAAAATGTGTGGTTAAGATGATAGTGGTCCCCTAGGGTTTACTAGAAGGTTGGTTGAATAGTAAAAATCTTAGGGGACCACTATAATCCCAACCGCATATTTTTTCATCCAACGGCTGAAAACTTGATAGCACCAATTGTTTGGTGCTATCGATAGTATTCTAGCCGGACTCTATATATATATCCGGCTAGAATACTATCGATAGCACAAAACAATTGGTGCTATCAAGTTTTCAGCCGTTGGATGAAAAACTATGCGGTTGGGATTATAGTGGTCCCCTAAGATTTTTACTATTCAACCAACCACCTAGTAAACCCTAGGGTACCGTTTGGATTGGGGATAAGAGAGAATGAGTTATACCAGGGATAAATATAAAGTTAGGTATAAGCTAGGTATAATGTGAAATTGTGTTTGATTGGGAATTAGGTTTATACCACGTATAAGAAAAAAAAAGTTTGGTAGTGATTGAAGAATAAGAGGAATAGAGAGTTGACTTTTGTGTTAAAAGATTAAAATATTTTTTTCTTTTTAATATTTTTTTCAAAATTAAAATTTCAAAATTTATTCAAATTTTAATATTTATTAATTTTAATTTTTTAAAAAAATTTAAGTGGGAGCAAAAAAAAAAAAGTTGATTTTAAAATTTTAAGTGAGAGTAAAAATTTAAATTTTTAAATTTATATAAATTTTTAAAAAATTATAAAATAATTGTATAAATTATAAAATTTTAAAATTAATATTTTTTTAAAACAAAAAAATAAAATTTTTAGATTTATTAAAATATAAAATTTTAAAAATTAAAATTTATAAAATTAAAAATTTGAAATTTAAATTTTTTTTAAATTTAAAAATTCTAATTAAAAAAAAAATTCAAAAGAAACATAAAAGAAGAGAGGAAAAAAAAAAAAAAGAAAAAAAAGAAAAAAAAAAAAGAAATACCAAATTGCTTTATCTGTTCTGGGGGGGCTTGGGATATCCCCAAACCGGGGGATATCCCAATCCCCCCTATCCCATTTTGGTTTGGATTGTACCCAATCCAAACGGTACCTAGGGGACCACTATAATCCAATCGTATATTTTTTCATCCAACGGCTAAAAACTTGATAGCACCAATGGCTTGGTGCTATGGATAGTATTCTAGCCTAATTATATATATATATACCCCTATAAAGCAATAAAATTGAATTTGTTATTGCTCTTATATTTGGTGATCTAAACTTCTACCAAATTTATTTGGTGATCTAAACTTCAACAAAATTAATTTATTATTATTATTATTATTATTTGGCACATTAGTGTCATATTATGCAGTTTGGATATCCTTTAAAACGTAGCATAATATAATATTATATCTTTCTAACCTATTTTTTTTTTAGTATAGTTAAACTATACTTTTAAAAAATAAAGTAAAATAACAAGCTACACCAACAAAAAAAAAAAAAAAAAAAAAAAAATCACAACTTTTAGGCTCGCTTCCCTCACCCCCAAGATTTATCAAATTTTAAAGCTTAAATTTTATAAAAATAAAATTTTAAATTTAAAAATTTTAAATTAAATTTTTAATTTAAATTTAAATTTTTATATCAAAATTTCAATTTTTCAAATTTCAAAACTTAAAATTTAAATTTAAATTTCAAATTTTAAATTTTAAATTTAAATTTCATATTTAAAAATTGAAATTTTATAATATTGCTTTTAGAATTTAAACTTTAAAATTTGAACATTAAAAATTTTAATTTTGGAATTCAAATTTTAAAATTTAAAAGTAGATTTTCTATTTCAAATTTTTAATTTTTAATTTTCAAAATTAAAAATTAAAAATTAAAAATTTTAAATTTTAAATTTTTTTATTTTGAATTTATATTTTAATTTCAAATTTTGAAATTTTTAATTTTAAAATTTTTAAATATAAAGTTAATATTCTAATTTTTAATTTTTAAAATTTTAAGAGAAATCTAGTAAAATTGTAGAATGTGTATCAAACAATTTAAAAATTGAAGTAAAGTTTTTTAGAGTTTTTAACAAGGAAAATGCTACCTGTACACCCCATTAAGGGGTGTACATCGTACAACCCTTAATGGAGGGTCCGGATCAAACACTGTATAGCATTAAAAATAAGTAGGTGATATTCTCACTCAGAAATTTTTAGGGCATACTCTTTCCCTCCCTTTCTTTCCCTAAAAATTCAGAGCACCTCAATCATCTCCTCCCGCTCCCTCTCTCATCTCCTCCCGCTCCCTCTCTCTCTCTCTCTCTCGACGACAACTCTCTCTCTCTCTCTCTCTCTCTCGCTTCGACAATCTACGAGGCCTTCGCGAGGGCGACGCCCCCTCTCATACCGGTACACAATACTACAACTCATTCTCCTTTGTAAAATTACTTTAATTTTTTACTCTATTCAGTCTACGAAAAATTATTAATTGAAAAAATATTTGGAAAATTAAAAATAATGTAAAGTTGGATTCTGTACACTCATATATACAAAAGGCTACCCTTGTAGGCAGTCCAAATTCAAGGAGATATGTAAATATAGTCAAAAGTTGGTGTTGTTAATTGGTGTAGCTTTGTTAACAGAGGGATCATATCCATATATAGCTTTGTAAATATCTCTAGTCCAAATGCAATTAGGAGCTGCCAATTGGTTTAGGAAACAGCCTTAGATGGGTTCTGTACAGTCATATATCAAACAATAGGGAACACTTGTAGGCATCATTGGTTTTGTGGTACAGTCTATATATAGCTCTTATCATAGCTGTGTAGGGATTTCAAGATAGGGGTTAAGATGTAGGAATGGTAGCTTTTTTCTGTCCTCAGTACTGTTATTTGTACATCTCTGCTTGCGATGTATAGGTTACACCCTTAACATAGGGGACTCGGATGGACATAAGTTATCTTTGTTATCATACAGCCCTGCTTGAGCTAGAATTAAAGATGAAAGAAGGTTTTTTTCCCTTGTATCGGGGTGTTTGGAACGCACATAGTTAATTGGGTGGTTTATGGAGCCGAATATCGCAGTGGAGATGTTGGATGAGCAAGCAGTGACGACTCTTGAGTAGCTGTGCTTTGATTTTACCGTGTTGAAGCACCGGCGAATGGGATAATACAAATGTCGGTAATGTGTTATTGGATGGGCATCTCGTTGGGATTTGGTCCTCGGAGCAGAAAATGATTGCAAAGTTGAATGCGGCTAGGGTGTCCCTAGGCGCATTACGCTTCGCAATCATTTTCTGCTCCGATGACCAAATCCCAACGAGATCCCCGTCCTCAAACACATTACGTACATTTGTATTATCCCAATCGCCGGTCCTTCAACAAGGCATTCTTTGTAAAACCAAAGCACAGCTCGTGAAGAGTCGTCATTGCCTGCTCATCCAACGTCTCCGCTGCGATAATCGTCTCCATATTCCCCCTAATAAGCTATGTGCGTTCCAAAAATACCGGTACAAAGAAAGAAAACATTCTTTCTTTGGTCTATAAATAGAATGGCGTTGATATGAAATAGCAGGTACAAGGTAAAGTAGGTGCTAATATGTTGACTTTTGACCGATATAGGAGAGCGTCCATTTATTGTTTATTACAATGTACTATATAATATGTAATAGGATGTTTTGACAATTACATTATATATAATATTATGTTAATAGTTTACGGTTTAGGGTTTAGTAGAACATCTTGATCATATAATGCTGCTTTGTAATTTGGTTAGTATTAATGTGGAACATGTATTAGCTGTAAGGATACATTTTGAGGGTATAGTAGAATAATGCCTTTACACATAATCTGTAAAAATACAAATCCTATATATACATTATATATAATTTCTTCTTTAACCACAATTTCAAGTTTGTATTAGGAGTAAATATGATGTGTTACAGGTCATAATTATTTTGAAATATCTAGACGCACTGATCATTATCAGTTGTTGAGTTTGAGATGGATGAAGAAAGAAACAATGAGGTCACAGACATATCCAATTTAGTACCAGAAGTTGGAATGCATTTTAATAATATGGAAATGGTTATGGGCTTCTATAAGAATTATGCACAACAATTAGGATTTGGGATTGTAAAGAGGTCTACTAAAATCAGCAAGGGCATTCCTTCGTATGTAATCATCGCATGCTCTCGTCATGGAAAAGTAAATCGCACCGTGACTAATCTCCGGCCTCGTCCTTCGGCAGCGAAGACGGACTGTCCTGCTAGGATAAATGTGAAAATTAATTTGGATTTATCTTGTGTAATAAGTATGGTCAAACTTGACCATAATCATGGATTAAGTCCTTGCAAGTCTCGATATTTTCCGTGCAATCGAGTTATAGATGGTAGTGTTAAGAGGCGGCTTGATCTTAATGATCGTGCCGGAATCAGATTGAATAAAAGTTTTAATTCTTTTGTTGTTGAGGCTGGTGGGTATGAAAATTTGCCATTTGGAGAGAAGGATGCCCGTAATTATATTGATAAAATGCGCCGTTTACGACTTGGCGAAGGTGATGGCGAAGCCATTTGTAATTATTTTCGATCCATGCAAGAGAGAAATGCAAACTTATTTTATTCCATCGATCTGGACGATGATTCTCGTATTCGCAATATATTCTGGGCAGATCCTAGAAGCAGAGCAGCCTATGAATGTTTTGGAGATGTAATTACTTTCGACTCGACATATCTAACGAATAAGTATGATATGCCGTTTGCTCCATTTGTGGGTGTTAATCATCATGGTCAGTCAATCTTGTTTGGATGCGGCTTACTCTCTGGTGAAGATACAGCTTCATTTGTATGGCTTTTTCGGAATTGGCTGTCATGTATGTCCGGCCATGCCCCCAAAGCAATAATCACCGATCAAGACAAAGCAATGCAAAATGCTATTGAACTGATATTCCCCGATGCCAAACATCGATGGTGCTTGTGGCACATAACAAAAAAGATACCGGAGAAGCTAAAAAGTTATGGTGAATATCATTCTATTAAGAGCATGTTGATGGATGCTATATATGAATCACTAACAGAACTTCAATTTGACGATAAATGGAAGAGAATGATACTTTGTTATGGACTTGAAAAGAATGATTGGTTGTCAGGACTGTACGAGAACAGAGGAAAGTGGGTGCCAGTTTATGTGAAGGATACATTCTGGGCTGGAATGTCCACGACACAGCGAAGTGAAAGCATGAATTCGTTTTTTGATGGGTACGTGAACTCGAAAACGACGTTAAAAGTATTTGTGGAGCAGTATGAAAGCGCTATAAAGAATAAAGCAGAAAAGGAGGCACAATTAGACTACAAATCATTCACCTCCGTCATCCCATCCATAAGTCGATATGCATTTGAGAAGCAATTTCAAGATATGTACACAATTGCTAAATTTCGAGAATTTCAAGCTGAGTTAAAGGATTTAATGCATTGTGAGACATCTTTAATATCATCTATTGGTACCGTGCATGAGTATAGGGTTAACGAGTATGTAGAATATGGCGATGGAGGCAAAGACATAGTATTCACTGCATATTTTGATGAGGGTAGCTACCGAGTTACTTGTATTTGTCGTCTTTTTGATTGTAAGGGTATTTTATGCCGACATTCTATTGCTGTCCTAGTTAATAGAAAGATGATGATTCTCCCAACTTGTTACATACTAACACGATGGAGGAAGGATGTAAGACGGAGGTATACTCGGGTGAAAGCATGGGATGAAAGGTTAGGGTGCAGTCCAGAAATGAGCCGATATGAGGTAGTTTGTAGGCGTATGTACGACATTGCAGACATAACTGCGGAGAGTGATGACAAATATCATTTAGCGCTACTCACACTTGATAATTTGCAGACGAAATTAGAGAACACATCGTCATCCAAGGGAAGCAATGATGTCCAATTTACCGAAAATATACATTCTACTATGAGACACGATTCAGATCATAGATGTAACGACCAGAGAGTAAAGAGCCCGCTGTCAGTTCGAAGTAAAGGGCGCCCACCAAGCAAACGAAAGGAGTCGATGACAGATAAAATGGTACGTCGGCTTAAGATGAAAGTCAACAAGCAACAGGTATATCTTTACGTACGTAACTCGATTATTGTTGGCTTATAATTTACGGTACACGACATAAATTGAAATATTCTTTTCTATTTAATTAGATGCCTCAAGATTCTACGGACAGGTTTTATAATGGTGAATGCTCAATCTTTAATCGTTTCTCATCGTCGCCCTCGGCCTCGTCCCAACAGAGTGTAAATGTTTGAGACTTTTTTATATGTTCATTTGATTGTCTTAATATATGATTCATAGTTCGATTTTCCTCATTTGTTTACATAATTATGTGTCTTCCATATTGGCCCCCTCCCTCCCGATTTATTAAAATAGGTTCACCTGCAAAGTCCTACGATTTACAACTCGCCCATATTGCACTTACCTTATGGGATTGATGTACAGAGCAATCCAGCCATGATATTAACGGTAATGTTCCTTAACTTTCTCCTAGATGTTTATTTACTATAAATTTGTCTTTAATACACATATTCTAATTTATTTATTTTGTTATATATGCAAGACACCGTGGGCCCCTCAAAACATTGACATGTCGACAGACCCTGTCAGGAACCCTCCTATATCGGATACAAGTCCGAAATAAAATATTGAGATTCGTACTCGCTTTATGCAAATGGCGCACTCTATGCAGTTCTGACAGGTAATGACAATTTATTGTTTCTATTTCTATATGTAAAATTGAGTTATCTCATTAATTTGACTTTATTAATTATTTAATCAGGTGTACGAAGATGACATATCGCAAGAACAATAAATGCAGCACAGCAAAGATGAGACGGGCAATTGAAAGTGAGATCCATACAATGGACTATGCTATTAAACCATTAAGCATTGATATGCGTTGTACACTCTATATCGGGAGAGTTTATATTTAACATTAAACTTTTTCATTCTGCTCTTGTACTATTGCATATATATCATGATGATTATTTGTAATAACGTACTTACATTTTTCCTATATTGAAGTATGAATTTTTAGATTTCCTTTCTATGTTATAAGATCTATGTATATATTTGAGTTTATATGGCAAATTTAATACTAGCTGTAATTCGGAGATGCTGATTTGTTACATTATGTTCTGCAATTGCCTCACTGTGTTCTCCAACATTTAAAATTAATTTGTTACACCCCTTAATGCAATTGCCTCACTGTGTTTACAACAGTGGGTAAGTGGGTAATAGTGTGATAAGGGGAAGATTAGCATTGGATGCAGATTTCGAAAGTGGTTAAGTGTGTAGTAGTGTGTACCGGGCCTTTCAGCACACCTATACTCAAAAGGTGTTTTGCTATAGAGGGGACAGCTTTATAGTGTCTTTTCCCTCTGGGCACACCTATATGTAGGATGTGCCCAGAGGGACAGCTATAGAGGGTTCCCGTACAACCATATATGAATACCGGAACAGCTATATATGGGTTTCGTACAGTCCTATATACAGCTATATTCAAATTTAATGCTATAGCGGGGGACTTGTATAGAGGGTTTCCAAACAGTCATATATGCATACCGGAACATGTATAGATGGGTTTCGTACAGCTATAGAGGGTCTTTTGAGAGGATTAGCATTGGATGGTGTTTAGAAAAGTGTGCACACCTATATTCAAAAGAATATTGGACAGCTTTATAGGGGATATCCCTTCTTTCCTGGGGAGGATTAGCATTGGGTGCTGTTTTGAATAGAAGGATGTACACTCCACTTGGGGGTGTACCAAACTCATTTCCCTATACAATAACCATCTGTACCGGTAAAGAGTGAGTACCGATACAGAATGAGCAAACGAAGGGTAAGGCTATATGTTTGTGAGGCACTTGGTTTGTACTTCTTTGTGTACCGGAACTAATGATTATGTACCGGAACCGAAGGTTATGTACCGGTACTCATTAACCACGACCGGTACTGAGTGCCGCATCCGCTTCCCATTCAAGTTCATCAAAACCCCAAAGCTGAACCATGTGTACCGGTACTCAAACCACGGTTCCGGTACAGAATGAGGATTCCAAGTGTGTGGCTTTCCCTGTTTGAGGAACTAACAAATGGGAATATTCTATAGCATTGGATGCTGTTTTGAAAAGTAGGTAAGTGGGTAATAGTGTGCGAAGGGGAGGATTAGCATTGGATGTTTTTCCCAAATGTGGTTAAGTGGGTAATAGTCGGAACCGGGGCTTTCTGCACCCCTATACTCAAAAGGTGACAGCTATAGAGGGGACATCTTGTTCCATTATTTTCGCCAATATATCACCATTATATAAAATCAATTACAAGGGAAAAGGATTTTCATATAGAATATATTTTTCCCTGGTCAGTTATAAGCTGATGACAACACAATCACACAGACAACAAAAATACAAGTACAAATAGACCACCCCCAGCTTCTTTTTCTACCAGCAGCTGCAGCCCCTTCATACCAACCGAAATAGTTGCATGCACCATAGTTAGCATCAGGCTGTAGTGACAAAAATAACACTTTGAATTAGTTAATCAATTTGCATATCAGCATTTTATACTCCCCCTTCGTTTAGAAACACAATTCAAACTCTACATGTCTGGCATTCAAGAAGCCCAAAAAGGTATTTAACAGAGATAGCTAACATTTGATAGTCCAGTTCCCTCAATTGTCCAATTTTTATATAAGAATCTACGAAACCTGTGTCATACCCACAAACCCATATATAGCTGTTCCTTTTGAATATATCAGGGTACGGAAAGCAGATATAGCTGTCCTCTCAATTTGGAATGGAGACCAACATGGCACTGCGACAATGATGCGTACAGGTGTGCCCTTTGGAACTTATGACGGTACGAAAATGAGCTATAGCTGCTCCCTAAACCTTTGGCACATACCCCAATTCCAAAACAGCATCCAATGCTATCAAGATTGGTCAAAGCCTGTATATATTTGACTACACTTACCCCCTTTTCAAAGCACTCTCCAAATTCGAAAAGGCAACTGAGGCACACTATTACCCACTTGGCAGGTCCCTACAGGTGTGCCATTTGGATATAGGACAGTACAAAACCAGGCTATAGCTGTCCCCTCGCAAAACAGCATCCAATGCTATAGAATATTCTATAATATAGAATATTCTAGATAATTTGCCCATTCTCAGTACTGCTCAAAGCCCCTCTATAGCCTCCCAAATAACACTATATGCGTACAGGTTTAGCTCTTATTAGTGGTTAGAATTGATAACAAGAAAATTTGATCATATATATAGCGGTTATCTACTTCATAGCTATATCACATTTCACACATCTATCACCGTCCACTATATTTCACTTTATATCAAATTTACCATTCATCATGTCTAACCCATTCTCCACACGCCCGAAGAACACCAAATGTTTTATTCCATTCCAGCGTAAATTTCTTGATGCTAATAAGTTGATGGATCGTGCAGCAAAGGTGGCAATTCTTGCATTCGACACTGAAGAAGATTATTCAAAGGAAGAAATGGCTTATTTCTTAGCGCATCACGTAGGTGGAGATCCCGATGAATATCGATTTGGAAAATGTGCGGATGCCGATTACCTTATATACTTTCCTACTGCAGAGCTTCGGAATAGTGCTATTCGGGAATCTTTTCTGCAGAGCTACCAACTCAGCATTATGGTATCGCCATGTGAATTCAACCTTGGTCACCGGGCAGGTTTTATGTACTTTGTATGGATTCGGTTGCATGATTTACCGCTTCAGTGTTATGAGTCTGTTGATTTGACAACTATTGTATCTAGTTTCGGACGTTTTATTGGTGGTGATGACCGTTGCCGTCTTCGCGAAAATCTCAAGTTTTATCGTCTTTTGATAAAATGTAATAATCTTCAAAACATTCCGGAGCGTGTAACGCTCATTGTGGGAAATCGCGAATGGGCAATCAATGTGGAAATAGAGTCGTGGGAACCTTACATAAGTTCCTACAGTCCTTAATTTTTGGGCAATGTCACTGCATCTTTGCCCAACTAGCATTTTGTTTACAATTGACGCCTACAGTTTTGTCCTCTGTATTGAGTAATATAATTTTCCTAACTTGTTTTCACTATTGACAATATGGTGTGTGTGCAATGTATGTAGTACAGAACTGTATTTTTGGACAACTAGGTGGTCATATATATATGATCGCCAATCGGATGGCATCCATTTGCAGTACAATAGCTGCATACGACTGTCACACCTTTAAATCGTGTTTATGACCCAAGCCGACATTGTGAAAATTTCATATACTATCGCGTGCTTATCAAATGCATTCATCATAACATGATTCCGAGCAAGTAACACTATATATAGACAATAGAGAATGGATCATAAGAGTTGTGATTGAGTCATAGGAGGGTTGCGAGCCAACAGATGACCCATGGATGTAGATTGTAAATTATATCATGGATGTAAATGATTATTATTCACTCTTAGTGATTCTTCTTCACCAGAAGTTTTGAACATGCTAGTGTTAAATTTGCCATATTAACTCAAATATATACATAGATCTTATAACATAGAAAGGAAATATAAAAATTCATACTTCAATATAGGCAAAATGTAAGTATGTTATTACTACAAATAATCATCATTATTGCCAATTACTACCGGTACTTACCATTTAGTACCGGTACACACTCTTCCGGTACACCTCCAAGTTCCTCAAAACCCGAGAGTACTATACATGGATTTCTCACTCTGTACCGGTACTCATCATTGAGTACCGGTACTGATGGAGAAATCAAAGTGTGTTGCATTCGGATTTTGAGGATCTTAGAAGTGTACCGATACTCAAGATTTCGTACCGGTATGTACTCTTGAGTACCGGTACAGAATGAGCAACCCAAGGGTAAGGCTATCTGTTTGTGAGGCACTTGGTTTGTACTTATTTGTGTACCGGAACCAAGGATTATGTACCAAGGGTACGGCGTTCTATTTGTGAGGCCTCACACTTGGATTCCTCACACAATACCGGTACTCAGTATTGAGTACCGGTACATATGGTTCCGGTAAACATCCAAGTACCTCAAAACCCGAAAGCATCACACTTCGATTCTTCACTCTGTACCGGTACCTAACGTTGTCTACCGGTACTGATGGAGGAATCCATATTTTAAGGGGTGGAAGGGCATTGGATCCTCTTTTTCAGAACTTGGTACACGTATATTCAAAAGGGGACAGCTATAGAGGGTTCCCGTACAGTAATATATTCATACCGGAACAGTTATAGATGGGTTTCGTACTGTCATATATACAGCTATATTTGAAATAAATGTTATTCAAAAGGGGACAGCTATAGAGGGTTCCCGTAGAAGGAATGATGCAGTAGTTGTTTAATTTCAAATCTAATCTCTCCCGACAAACAGAGTTACAAAATGACATGGGGCGGGATAGTCATAGTATGGATTACGACATATATAAATACATTCATATATAGAGAGAGGAATATAAATACATTCATATATAGAGAGGAATATAAATACATTCATATATAGAAAAATATTAAATTACATTACAAGGGGCGGGATAGTCATAGTCTGGATAGTCATAGTCATATATACAGCTATATTTAAAATAAATGTTATAGCGGGGACAGCTATAGATGGTTCACGTACAGTCATATATGCATACCGTAGGCATCGACAACTATCTGCGCTGCACGTTCCAATAATTTATCAGTCTCCTGATGCTGCAGGCGTACAAGGAATGATGCAGTAGTTGTTTAATTTCAAATCTAATCTCTCCCGACATACAGTGTACAACACATAGCAATTATTACTTAGAGAGTAATATAATACATTCATATATACAAAAAAATTTAAATACATTACAAGGGGCGGGATACTCATAGTATGGATTACGACATATATAAATACATTCATATATAGAGAGGAATATAAATACATTCATATATAGAAAAAAATTAAATTACATTACAAGGGGCGGCATAGTCATAGTCTGGATTTCGACATACAGTTATACCATGAAGAAACAAAAATCCCACTGATAAGAAAATATGCAACTAAGAGGTACAACCCCCATCTTCCTTTCCTTGCAGCAGCTGCAGCTTCATTGCGCAACTTATTGTTACTTACTATTAATCCATTCAATACAGAAATACTTCTGCTCGTAAACGGCGCGTCATACCAACTGAAATATTGCATGCCCCGTGCCCCTGAAAATATGGGAGGCAAGTATATATGCTAAGTTTTTGATCTATAGCATGGATAACAAAATATTATGTACATTACATAGATTACCCATATCTCGAACAGCCGTAAAATCTCCGGCCCGGATTGTTCTGCGTCCAAGATGTTCTCATGACACATTGCAATCGACAATGGCAATAAGGTGTATTTTGGCTGGCCCCATTGCTCGAGGATGTAAAGCTCGAATCCATCTAATGTGTAATATCATTATAATACTTATACATCCATGCCAAAATTTGCAAAAGAAAGAAGACATAGATAGGAAAAATTTGATACCTTTTACCATTACTTTGCATGTCAACGTACTAAATTCATGCAGACTTAGTGAAAGGTAAACAATTGTGCATTGGGATGAGAGGATAATTCCACATATTAAAGAAGGAAAAATATACTGTACGGGAAAGATGTAATTTGTACAAAATAATTAAATTATATTAATGTAGAGCAAATATAAATTTCACCCCGAGTTCCTCAAAACTTTGAATTATCACATGAATTGAAAAAGAAGCAACCTACATACTGGTATAGTTGGACGACAATGATGAGAAGAACGCGGCAGGGAGGGATGACCAGGAGATCGGCCGGCGTCCTGGAAGGGGTTTGATGCCTCTGGCCTTTGCAGCCTGGCGATGAGCGGGCGTCCTGGGTGGGGTTCCGATGTCGATCGGACGCGGTGATGCGGACCGGGGCTGAGCAAACTTTAGATCCGATGGAGGCAAGCACATGCGGCCTGGTGGGCGGGGTGGGAGGAGGCAGGTGTGAGACGGCGTGAGAACAGGGGAAGAGAAGGTGGGGTGGCGTGAGGCTGCCCGGAGTATTAAATAAATAATATAATATTTTGATTTTTTAACTAGAGGATAGTGGAGACTTTTGAATTTTCAAAATCTAACGGTATGCAGTTCAAAATTCTTAAGTAATGTTTACTTCAGAATTGCCCTTTCGGGGGGTACATATAGCATTGCCCATTTATAAATGACTTAATAAGTATTTTTTACTTTATCTTCATTTATACAAAAATAATATCAATATATAAAGTGTAATAACTATTGTTACTAAATATCATCAATTACATATTTCAAATCAAAACTGTAGAAAATTTATTTTAATATTTTAAATATAATCCCTATATTATTCTTACTAATACTGATGAACTGTCGAAATCCAGACTTTCTTTATCCCCGGTACAAGTATTATACTGAACATAAATACACAAATATTTTAGTCCCTGCTTGTACATGTACTTGTCTGTATCCCGGGATAGAGTTATATTATACAATACAAAAGGTACATACCACGAATAAAATTTGATGCATAAGTAACCACTTACGTCCTTCAATTTTATCCCATCGGATTGAAGAACTTATATATGTACAGTTGATTGTCAATAGATACAGATGTGTACTTCATGCATATCATAATCATAATATTGCACGAGTAGCTATAAATGATGCGTACTAGCGAGAAAAGATGTAGCGATAATTAGTAAACAACATATCCATTTGGCAAAGGAGACGTCACATTGCCAACACATTACCCAGTGCCGTTCCCTGCGCAGGATTGCCACGACTCTATTTCCACATTTATTATCCATTCACGATTTACCACAATGAGCGTTACACACTCTGGGATTATTTGTAGATCAATACATTGATCAACATACGGTAGAAGGTGATATTGGGGCGGAGACGGCAGTGGTCATCACCAACAAGAAAAACGTCCAAAACTAGATACTATAGTATCAATTGCTTATAGTCGTTCCAAATGGGCGGTAAATCATGCAAGCGAATCCATACAGAGTACGCATACTTTCACGGATTCGACCTACGTTTATTCAAATGGCTTGACATAATGGTCATTTTCTCGGTCTGAGAATAGCTGCTCTATAGCTCTATCCCGAATCATAGCAGTAGGAAATATATAAGGTAATTGGCACTTCACATTGTGCAAATCCGTAAATCATAGGGAATACCGCCTACCTGTTCAGCTAGAAAGAAGCCACTCCATCTTGTGAACAATCATCTCAGTATCGTAGGCACGAATGGACCACCTTGCTGCACGATCCATCAACATATTAGCATCACCAAAATTATCCCTCCAGGGCATAAAACAATATGTGTTATTCGGGGGGGGGAGGTAGCTCTAGACATGGAACTTGTGAAATTGACAATTACTGCAATATAGTGAGCT
>CM055073.1:34868171-34917926 GCA_029204045.2 Tillandsia leiboldiana | reverse complement strand
CCGTACAACCAGATATGAATACCGGAACAGCTATATATGTTTCGTACAGTCATATAAGACGCTATATTCAAATTTAATGCGATACGGGGGACTTGTAAGAGGGTTTCCAAACGTCTATATGCCATACCGGAACATGTATAGATGGGTTTCGTACAGATAGAGGGTCTTTTGAGAGATTAGCATTGGATGGTGTTTAAAAAGTGTGCACACCTATATCAAAAGAATATTGGACAGCTTTATAGGGGATAGCCCTTCTTTCCTGGGGAGGATAGCTTGGGTGCTGTTTTGAATAGAAGGATGTACACTCCCTTGGGGGTGTACCAAACCATTTCCCTATACAATAACCATCTGTACCGTAAAGAGTGAGTACCGATACAGAATGAGCAAACGAAGGGTAAGGCTATATGGTTTGTGAGGCACTTGGTTTGTACTTTCTTTGTGTACCGGAACTAATGATTATTACCGGAACCGAAGGTTATGTAACGGTACTCATTAACCACGACCGGTACTGAGTGCCGCATCCGCTTCCCATTCAAGTTCATCAAAACCCCAAAGCGCTGAACCATGTGTACCGTACTCCAACCACGGTTCCGGTACAGAATGAGGATTCCAAGTGTGTGGCTTTCCCCTGTTTGAGGAACTAACAAATGGGAATATTCTATAGCATTGGATGCGTTTTGAAAAGTAGGTAAGTGGGTAATAGTGTGCGAAGGGGAGGATTAGCATTGGATGTTTTTCCCAAATGTGGTTAAGTGGTAATAGCGGAACGGGGGCTTTCTGCACCCCTATACTCAAAAGGTGACAGCTATAGAGGGGACATCTTGTTCCATTATTTTCGCCAATATATCACCATTATATAAAATCAATTACAAGGGAAAAGGATTTTCATATAGAATATATTTTTCCCTGGTCAGTTATAAGCTGATGACAACACAATCCACAGACAACAAAAAATACAAGTACAAATAGACCACCCCCAGCTTCTTTTTCTACCAGCAGCTGCAGCCCCTTCATACCAACCGAAATAGTTGCATGCACCATAGTTAGCATCAGGCTGTAGTGACAAAAATAACACTTGAATTAGTTAATCAATTTGCATATCAGCATTTTATACTCCCCCTTTCGTTTAGAAACACAATTCAAACTCTACATGTCTGGCATTCAAGAAGCCCAAAAAGTATTTAACAGAGATAGCTAACATTTGATAGTCCAGTTCCCTCAATTGTCCAATTTTTATATAGAATCTACGAAACCTGTGTCATCCCACAAACCATATATATAGCGTTTCCTTTTGAATATATCAGGGTACGGAAAGCAGATATAGCTGTCCTCTCAATTTGGAATGGAGACCAACATGGCACTGCTCACTGCGACAATGATGCGTACAGGTGTGCCCTTTGGAACTTATGACGGTACGAAAATGAGCTATAGCTGCTCCCTAAACCTTTGGCACATACCCCAATTCCAAAACAGCATCCAATGCTATCAAGATTGGTCAAAGCCTATATATTTGACTACACTTACCCCCTTTTCAAAGCACTCTCCAAATTCGAAAAGGCAACTGAGGCACACTATTACCCACTTGGCAGGTCCCTACAGTGTGCCATTTGGATATAGGACAGTACAAAACCAGGCTATAGCTGTCCCCTCGCAAAACAGCATCCAATGCTATAGAATATTCTATAATATAGAATATTCTAGATAATTTGCCCATTCTCAGTACTGCTCAAAGCCCCTCTATAGCCTCCCAAATAACACTATATGCGTACAGGTTAGCTCTTATTAGTGGTTAGAATTGATAAAGAAAATTTGATCATATATATAGCGGTTATCTACTTCATAGCTATATCACATTTCACACATCTATCACCGTCCACTATATTTCACTTTATATCAATTTACCATTCATCATGTCTAACCCATTCTCCACACGCCCCGAAGAACACCAAATGTTTTATTCCATTCCAGCGTAAATTTCTTGATGCTAATAAGTTGATGGATCGTGCAGCAAAGGTGGCAATTCTTGCATTCGACACTGAAGAAGATTATTCAAAGGAAGAAATGGCTTATTTCTTAGCGCATCACGTAGGTGGAGATCCCGATGAATATCGATTTGGAAAATGTGCGGATGCCGATTACCTTATATACTTTCCTACTGCAGAGCTTCGGATAGTGCTATTCGGGAATCTTTTCTGCAGAGCTACCAACTCAGCATTATGGTATCGCCCATGTGAATTCACAACCTTGGTCACCGGCAGGTTTTATGTACTTTGTATGGATTCGGTTGCATGATTTACCGCTTCAGTGTTATGAGTCTGTTGATTTGACAACTATTGTATCTAGTTTCGGACTTTTAATTGGTGTTGATGACCGTTGCCGTCTTCGCGAAAATCTCAAGTTTTATCGTCTTTTGATAAAATGTAATAATCTTCAAAACATTCCGGAGCGTGTAACGCTCATTGTGGGAAATCGCGAATGGGCAATCAATGTGGAAATAGAGTCGTGGGACCTTACATAAGTTCCTACAGTCCTTAATTTTTTGGGCAATGTCACTGCATCTTTGCCCAACTAGCATTTTGTTTACAATTGACGCCTACAGTTTTGTCCTCTGTATTGAGTAATATAATTTTCCTAACTTGTTTTCACTATTGACAATATGGTGTGTGTGCAATGTATGTAGTACAGAACTGTATTTTTGGACAACTAGGTGGTCATATATATATGATCGCCAATCGGATGGCATCCATTTGCAGTACAATAGCTGCATACGACTGTCACACCTTTAAATCGTGTTTATGACCCAAGCCGACATTGTGAAAATTTCATATACTATCGCGTGCTTATCAAATGCATTCTCATCCAACATGATTCCGAGCAAGTAACACTATATATAGACAATAGAGAATGGATCATAAGAGTTGTGATTGAGTCATAGGAGGGTTGCGAGCCAACAGATGACCCATGGATGTAGATTGTAAATTATATCATGGATGTAAATGATTATTATTCACTCTTAGTGATTCTTCTTCACCAGAAGTTTTGAACATGCTAGTGTTAAATTTGCCATATTAACTCAAATATATACATAGATCTTATAATAGAAAGGAAATATAAAAATTCATACTTCAATATAGGCAAAATGTAAGTATGTTATTACTACAAATAATCATCATTATTGCCAATTACTACCCCGTACTTACCATTTAGTACCGGTACACACTCTTCCGGTACACCTCCAAGTTCCTCAAAACCCAGAGTACTATACATGGATTTCTCACTCTGTACCGGTACTCATCATTGAGTACCGGTACTGATGGAGAAATCAAAGTGTGTTGCATTCGGATTTTGAGGATCTTAGAAGTGTACCGATACTCAAGATTTCGTACCGGTATGTACTCTTGAGTACCGGTACAGAATGAGCAACCCAAGGGTAAGGCTATCTGTTTGTGAGGCACTTGGTTTGTACTTATTTGTGTACCGGAACCAAGGATTATGTACCAAGGGTACGCGTTCTATTTGTGAGGCCTCACACTTGGATTCCTCACACAATACCGGTACTCATATTGAGTACCGGTACATATGGTTCCGGAACATCAAGACCTCAAACCCAAAGCATCACACTTCGATTCTTCACTCTGTACCGGTACCTAACGTTGTCTACCGGTACTGATGGAGGATCCAATTTTAGGGGTGGAAGGCATTGGTCCTCTTTTTCAAACTTGGTACCGTATATTCAAAAGGGGACAGCTATAGAGGGTTCCCGTCAGTAATATATTCATACCGGAACAGTTATAGATGGGTTTCGTACTGTCATATATACAGCTATATTTGAAATAAATGTTATTCAAAAGGGGACAGCTATAGAGGGTTCCCGTAGAAGGAATGATGCAGTAGTTGTTTATTTCAAATCTAATCTCTCCCGACAAACAGAGTTACAAAATGACATGGGGCGGGATAGTCATAGTATGGATTACGACATATATAATACATATATATAGAGAGAGGAATATAAATACATTCATATATAGAGAGGAATATAAATACATTCATATAGAAAAATATTAATTACATTACAAGGGGCGGGATAGTCATAGTCTGGATAGTCATAGTTATATACAGTTATTTAAAATAATGTTATATAGCGGGACAGCTATAGATGTTCACGTACAGTCATATATGCATCCGTAGCATCGACAACATCTGCGCTGCACGTTCCAATATTTATCAGTCTCCTGATGCTGCAGGCGTACAAGGATGATGCTATTTGTTTAATTTCAAATCTAATCTCTCCCGACATACATGTACAACACTAGCAATATTACTTAGAGAGTAATAAATACATTCATATATACAAAAAAATTTAAATCATTACAAGGGGCGGGATACTCATAGTATGGATTACGACATATATAAATACATTCATATATAGAGAGGAATATAAATACATTCATATATAGAAAAAATTAAATTACATTACAAGGGGCGGCATAGTCATAGTCTGGATTTCGACATACAGTTATACCATGAAGAAACACAAATCCCACTGATAAGAAAATATGCAACTAAGAGGTACAACCCCCATCTTCCTTTCCTTGCAGCAGCTGCAGCTTCATTGCGCAACTTATTGTTACTTACTATTAATCCATTCAATACAGAAATACTTCTGCTCGTAAACGGCGCGTCATACCAACTGAAATAATTGCATGCCCCGTGCCCCTGAAAATATGGGAGGCAAGTATATATGCTAAGTTTTTGATCTATAGCATGGATAACAAAATATTATGTACATTACATAGATTACCCCATATCTCGAACAGCCGTAAAATCTCCGGCCCGGATTGTTCTGCGTCCAAGATGTTCTCATGACACATTGCAATCGACAATGGCAATAAGTGTATTTTGGCTGGCCCCATTGCTCGAGGATGTAAAGCTCGAATCCATCTAATGTGTAATATCATATAATACTTATACATCCATGCCAAAATTTTCCAAAAGAAAGAAGACATAGATAGAAAAATTTGATACATTTTACCATTACTTTGCATGTCAACGTACTAAATTCATGCAGACTTAGTGAAAGGTAAACAATTGTGCATTGGGATGAGAGGATAATTCCACATATTAAAGAAGGAAAAATATACTGTACGGGAAAGATGTAATTTGTACAAAATAATTAAATTATATTAATGTAGAGCAAATATAAATTTCACCCCGAGTTCCTCAAAACTTTGAATTATCACATGAATTGAAAAAGAAGCAACCTACATACTGGTATAGTTGGACGACAATGATGAGAAGAAACGCGGCAGGGAGGGATGACCAGGAGATCGGCCGGCGTCCTGGAAGGGGTTTGATGCCTCTGGCCTTTGCAGCCTGGCGATGAGCGGGCGTCCTGGGTGGGGTTTCCGATGTCGATCGGACGCGGTGATGCGGACCGGGGCTGAGCAAACTTTAGATCCGATGGAGGCAAAGCACATGCGGCCTGGTGGGCGGGGTGGGAGGAGGCAGGTGTGAGACGGCGTGAGAACAGGGGAAGAGAAGGTGGGGTGGCGTGAGGCTGCCCGGAGTATTAAATAACTAATATAATATTTTGATTTTTTAACTAGAGGATAGTGGAGACTTTTGAATTTTCAAAATCTAACGGTATGCAGTTCAAAATTCTTAAGTAATGTTTACTTCAGAATTGCCCTTTCGGGGGTACATATAGCATTGCCCATTTATAAATGACTTAATAAGTATTTTTACTTTATCTTCATTTATACAAAAATATATCAATATATAAGTGTAATAACTATTGTTACTAAATATCATCAATTACATATTTCAAATCAAAACTGTAGAAAATTTATTTTAATATTTTAAATATAATCCCCTATATTATGTCTTACTAATACTGATGAACTGTCGAAATCCAGACTTTCTTTATCCCCGTTACAAGTATTATACTGAACATAATACACAAATATTTTAGTCCCTGCTTGTACATGTACTTGTCTGTATCCCGGGATAGAGTTATATTATACAATACAAAAGGTACATACCACGAATAAAATTTGATGCATAAGTAACCACTTTACGTCCTTCAATTTTATTCCATCGGATTGAAGAACTTATATATATGTACAGTTGATTGTCAATAGATACAGATGTGTACTTCATGCATATCATAATCATAATATTGCAAGTAGCTATAAATGATTGCGTACTAGCGAGAAAAAGATGTAGCGATAATTAGTAAACACATATCCATTTGGCAAAGGAGACGTCACATTGCCAACACATTACCCAGTGCCGTTCCCTGCGCAGGATTGCCACGACTCTATTTCCACATTTATTATCCATTCACGATTTCCCACAATGAGCGTTACACACTCTGGGATTATTTGTAGATCAATACATTTGATCAACATACGGTAGAAGGTGATATTGGGGCGGAGACGGCAGTGGTCATCACCAACAAGAAAAACGTCCAAAACTAGATACTATAGTTATCAATTGCTTATAGTCGTTCCAAATGGGCGGTAAATCATGCAAGCGAATCCATACAGAGTACGCATACCTTTCACGGATTCGACCTACGTTGTATTCAAATGGCTTGACATTAATGGTCATTTTCTCGGTCTGCAGAATAGACTGCTCTATAGCTCTATCCCGAATCATAGCAGTAGGAAAATATATAAGGTAATTGGCACCTTCACATTGTGCAAATCCGTAATCATAGGGAATACCGCCTACCTGTTCAGCTAGGAAAGAAGCCACTCCATCTTGTGAACAATCATCTTCAGTATCGTAGGCAAGAATGACCACCTTTGCTGCACGATCCATCAACATATTAGCATCACCAAAATTATCCCTCCAGGGCATAAAACAATATGTGTTATTCGGCGGGTGGAGGTAGCTCTAGACATGGAACTTGTGAAATTTGACAATTACTGAAATCTAGTGAGCTGTGATATATGTGTGAGCTGGAGATATATGTATGAATGAGATAGCAGCTATATATATATGGGTGAGGTGGAGATAGCAGGTATATGTATATAGTGCCTTTTATACATATAGACCTTACATTGCATGCTGTTGGCAAAAGTGGGGCACACATGTATGTGTAGCATTGCTCTTTCTATAATTATTTTGAAAGCTTTTAGTACATGGGTGTCCCAATGCCAGAGGATGTACAGAACCAATATATGGGTGTTCCTTACACCATGATTACCCTATATAGGTGGAGAAGAACTGCTACCTGTACACCCTATACATCTACCAATTTCCATATATGTGTCCCCATTATGGCTGTACACTTTTGAATATAGGTGTGCTAAAAGCCCCTTGCCACACTATTACCAACTAACCAACATTTGAAAACAGCATGAAATGCTACCTTCTATATATATATGCCTGTACGGAATCCAACAGATAGCTGTTCCATTATGTGTATATGACTGTACGGGGAACCCTATATAATTGCCTACGAAAAATATTTATAGCTGTTCCGCTTTACATATATGAGTGTACGGGGATCCTCCAAAGCTGTTCCCCAAATAAAATTAAATTATGGATATAGCTGTGTATATGACTGTACGAAACCCATCTATAGCTGTTCCGGTATTCATGTAAGATTGTACGGGGACGCTCTATAGCTATCCCCTATTGAATATATGTGTGCCAACCTTTCAAAACAGCATCCAATGCCCTTGCTCCCCTTATAATATGGGCTATATAGCTGTCCCCTTGTCAGTATAGGGGTGTCATTATAAAAAGCCCCTATAAAGCTGTCCCCTTTAGAATATTTGTGTGCACACTTCTCAGAACAGCATCCAATGCCCTCACACAGAGCGAAAATAAACGAACAAGATGTCCCCTCTATAGCTGTCACCTTTTGGTGCTCAAAGCCCCGGTTCCCACTATTACCCACTTAACCACATTTGGAAAAAACATCCAATGCTAATCTGGATGTTGTATAGGAGTGGACTTGTAAATCTGAAAAGATGACTGTAATGTGCTCAGATGAACTGTGCCACGAGGACTGAACCGTGTATGCGATTTTTGAATTGGAGTTGTAATTCGGAGAAGCTGATTTGTTACATTATGTTCTGCGATTGCCTCACTTTCTTCTCGAACATTTCAAATTAATTGTTCTGGAATATTTTTATTTGGTGCTGGAACAGCTATATTTAGTTGTTCTGGAATTTCCTTTTGTCTTTACCCGTTTTAGAGAGGCAACTTTCTTCACAATTTCCCAATGTAATATTTAAAAACAGATATTTCTATATGTTAAATTACCAATTTTTAAAGTTCTTCAAGTTTTTAAATCTATTGATGTTTTTCATTGGGTACCGGTACTGAGTGAGAAATGATGAGTCCGGGTTTTGAGGAACTTGGATATGTACCGGTACCCAATTATAAGTACCGGAACTAAGTTGAGGATTGCAAATGTGAGGGTTTCGGGTTTTGAGGATCTTAGATGGAAGTTGACGAGCTGACTAATGGTACCGTGCATGAGTATAGGGGGAACTAAGAGTTGACGAACTTTAACGAGCTTTCTCACTTTTTTGGAACACCCATGTACTAAATTCTGCCAAATGTTTTAAGGAACACCCCTAGAGGGATTTTGCACAGTCATATATATATTCGATTTCTCACACTTGTATCCAGTCTATTTTCAAGTCCTCCATCTTGTATATATGAATGTTCAACACTTATCTATAGCTGTTGCTTTAACAATTTTAATGATCACCCATGTACTAAAGTCAGCCAAATGATTGAAGGGATTATGCACAGTCATATATGCATGTTCAAAACTTCTGGTGAAGAATATTCATTACGAGTGAATAATAATCATTTACATCCATGATATAATTTACAATCTACCTCCATGGGCCATCTGTTGGCTCGCAACGCTCCCAGGACTCAATCACCACTCTTATGATCCATTCTCTATTGTCTACATATAGTGTTACTTGCTCCGGAATCATGTTAGGATGGATGCATTTGATGAGCACGCGATAGTATCTAAAATTTTCGTAATGTCGGCTAGGATCATCCGCACTTATGTAGCGGCCAAAACTTGAAACGATTCTTTCTGCCTCTTCATACTGATGGCAATAAATCGGGTAATTATGTAGGCGAATCCATACATAGTATTGTAATGTTGGCGTAATTGTCCCACGATTGGCATCCCATGGAGATACCGTCATCGCGAATGTGTTGTTTCGAATTGGAGAACGACGAATAGCATTATTCATCCTTCTCAGAGTAGGGAAACTTACTATATAAGTTCCGACAGTACCTCCTGCAAATTGGTAATCATGAGGCCTTCCTCCTATCCGACTTGCGAGCAACGCGGCCACGGCAGCCCGCGAACGATCATTATCGTTTGCATATGCATCAACAACTATTTGCGCCGTCCGCTCCAATCGGCTATCAGTCTCTTCAAGCGCAGGCGTCCAAGGAATGATGCAGTAGTTGTTGCGAGGGCGGGAGGAATAAGAGGTATGGCTAAAGCTAGAGCTTGCCATGACTTCTATAATTGTATACGAGAGTGAAATTGAGTTGGGGATGAAGATTGAGTGAGATAGAGAGTGAGCGGGTTGTAGGGTGAGATTGAGTACCTAACTACAATATTGCGGATATTGGTATACAAAGCGAGTAGACTTATATGCCATAATTCGTTGGGAGGCTATACAGGGGCTTTGAGCAGTCTTCCGAAGGCCAAATTATATAGCATATTCTAATATAGAATATTATATATAATTGGATGGTTCACACAACAGTGGGTAAGTGGGTAATAGTGTGATAAGGTGACGATTAGCATTGGATGTTGTTTTCCAAAGTGGGTAAGTGGGTAGTAGTGTGTACCAGGCCTTTCAGCACACCTATACTCAAAAGTTGTATTGCTATAGAGGGGACAGCTTTATAGTGTCTTTTCCCTCTGGACACACCTAGATTCAAAAGGGGACAGCTATAGAGGGTTTCCGTACAACCATATACGAATACCGGAACAGCTATATATGTGTTTCGTACAGTCATATATACAGCTATATTCAAATTTAATGCTATAGCGGGGACTTGTATAGAGTGTTTCCATACAGTCATATATGCATACCAGAACATGTATAGATGAGTTTCGTACAGCTATAGAGGGTCTTTTGAGACAATTAGCATTGGATGCTGTTTTGAAAAGTGTGCACACCTATATTCAAAATTGGACAGCTTTATAGGGGATAGCCCTTCTTTCGTCGGGACGATTAGCATTGGGTGAAGGATGTACACTCCACTTGGGGGTGTACAAAAATCATTTCCCTATACAAAAACCATCTATACCGCTAAAGACTGCGTACCGAGCAAGACTAAGTGCCCAATGTTCCGGTACACATCCAAGTTCGTCAAAACCCGAAAGCATCACACTTGGATTCCTCACTCAGTACCGGTACTCAATGTTAAGTACCGGTACTGAGGGAGATATCCAATTGTGATGCATTAGGTTTTTGACGAACTTTGAAGTGTACCGGATCAATCTGTACCGGTACGTAATGTAGAGTACCGATACAGAATGAGCAAACCATGGGTAAGGCTATCTGTTTGTGAGGCGCTTGGTTTGTAGTTCTTTGTGTACCGGAACTAATGATTATGTACCGGAACCGAAGGTTATGTACCGTTACTCAGTAACGAGGACCTGTACTGAGTGCGCCATCCGCTTCCCATTCAAGTTCATCAAAACCCAAAAGCTGAACCATGTGTACCTGTACTCAATCAACGGTATTAAAAACTGGCATTCAAGAAGCCCAAAAATGTATTTAACAGAGATAGCTAACAATTCATGCAAGAGTTGTGATGGCACCCCATTTTCCATCAAAAGGAAAAGATGCAGAAAAAAATGACCAAACATAAATAAATCAGTACTCATCATGCTGTAATGTTTTTCAAATCTATGTAGCTTTATTCCTTTTCCCTACACAAAAGAAATTGGTTCCCTCATAGTAAAGCAAAATTTTCTCTCCTAAAATAGATGAACCAAAACCAACCTCAATATATGAGTTGGATTCTATATATATGCTCATATACAACAGATTGCAGGATAGAAATGCATCTATTCTTACCTTAGGAAGGGCAACACCAGATTCCCACCCATACGACGAACCTGAAAAAGACTGTCCATAATTTTTGAGGAAGAACGTCATCTGTCTTTGCAATGCCGATGACGCGTGATGAAAGATGCTGGTGCAAGCCTGGTTTGACAACTGCATGTGCATAGCAATCGTTGTTGACGGAAGCATACCTGAGGTTTTTATGACTGTACGAAATTCGTCTATAGCTGTTCCATTATGATATATGACTGCACGGAAACCCTCTATAGCTGTCCCAAGCTGTCCACTTTTGAATATAGGGGGTGCTCAAAGCACCTATACACTACCCACTTACCTACTCCTGAAAACAGCATCCAATGCTCAAGGCCACTAACCACACTTATACGGGGGACAGCTATAGAGCGTTAATGTTTCCTCATATGTGCATAAAGGTACAGATATTGATGGATTTCTTACAGTCATTAAAACCTTAGGTCTGCTTCCGTCAACAACGATTGCTATGCACATGCAGTTGTCATACCATGCTTGCACCAGCATCTTTCATCACGCGTCATCGGCATTGCAAAGACAGATGACGTTCTTCCTCAAAAATTATGGACAGTCTTTTTCAGGTTCGTCGTATGGGTGGGAATCTGGTGTTGCCCTTCCTAAGGTAAGAAAATAGATGCATTTCTATCCTGCAATCTGTTTTCTATGAGCATATATATACACCAGTCACCATGGGATATAAGGGAGAGCTATATTATGAGTGAAGATTACTCATTTACATCCATGAGATAAAAGGGACATAGAAGGGACTGTTCCTGTATGACCAGTCATATATACGTACAGGAAGATAGAAGGGACAAGTATTAAAGGAACAGCTATTGTCTGGTTACAGTACGGTCATATATGCATAATGGTACAGTTATATACTGGTTTCGCACACATATAGCTGTCCCCTTTATAGCTATCCCTTCAGCTATGAAAGGTACAGCTATAGTCTGGTCACTACAGACATATATCCTTAATGGTACAGCTATAGACTGGTTTCGTTCAGATATATATATAGAAGATAGTATTGGAAAGTTTTTGATAGCATAAAGGAACAGTTACCGTATAAATTTTATAATTCTCCAAATTTAGCTCAAATTTAATAAAATTTATAGGATATATATATATATATATATATATATATATATATATATATATATATATATATATATATATATATATATATATATATATATATATATATATATATATATATATATATATATATATATATATATATATATATATATATATATATATATATATATATATATATATATATATATATTTCTATTATTATTTTGAATAAATATAATTTATGCATATATTACGATTGAAGAAATTGCATTTAGATGCAGCAGATAAATTACATAGTACATTAAGGGCTATTTGTAGGATCACAATGTTCCCAGCTCTCAATCTCAACATGTACTTTCCATTCTCTACTCCCTACATATACTAATATTTCCTCCGGAATGATGTGGGGATCAATGCATTTTATTAGAACACGATAGTATAATAGATTCTCGGCATATTGGCTCGGGGAATCCGCAAGTATGTACCGTCCAAAACCAGAAACGATTTGTTGTGCCTCTTCATCCTGATGGCAATAAATAGGATAGTTAAATAGACGAATCCATACATAGTATCTAAATGTTGCCTTGCTTGTCCCACGGTGGGCTTCCCATGAAGATACCGTCATTGCGAATGCGTCATTTCGAATCGGAGAACGACGAATAGCTTTATTCATCGAATTCACTGTAGGGAAAAATACTATATAATTACCCACTGGACCTTCTGCAAATTGATAATTTGAGGGTTGTCCTCCTATCCGAGTTGCGAGCAACGCAGCTACGGCATCCCGGGAACATTCTAGATCGTTCCCGTAGGCATCGATAACTATCTGCGCTGCACGTTCCAATAATCTATCAGTCTCCTCATGCGCAGGCGTACATGGAATGATGCAGTAGTTGTTGCGAGGACGGGGGGGATTAGAGCTAGAACTGTAAGGAGGGGGGGGATTAGAGCTAGAGAAGCAAGGAGGGGGGCAATTAGAGCTAGAACTAGACATGATAACTAGATTGGGTATAAGAGAGTGATATTGACTGGTTGCTAAAGTTAGAGTGAGATAGAGAGGGAGATTATTCGATAGTGAGAATGAGAGGAAGAGTGGTTGAGGATAGTGGGTTTTGATAGTCAGTTCCCTCAATTGTCCAATTTATATATAAGAATCTACGAAACCTGTGTCATACCCACAAAGCCATCTATAGCTGTTCCTTTTGCATATATCAGGGTACGGAAAGCAGATATAGCTGTCCTCTCAATTTGGAATGGAGACCAACATGACACTGCGACAATGATGCGTACAGGTGTGCCCTTTGGAACTTATGACGGTACGAAAACGAGCTATAGCTGCTCCCTAAACCTTTGGCACATACCCCAATTCCAAAACAGCATCCAATGCTATAAAGATTGGCCTGTATATATTTGACTACACTTACCCCCTTTTCAAAGCCCTCTCCAAATTCGAAAAGGCAAGTGAGGCACACTATTACCCACTTGGCAGGTCACTAAACCGGGACTCATCATTTCTCACTTAGCATTGGATGTTTTTTCCAAGATTCCTAATGTGGTTAAGTGGGTAATAGTGGGAACCGGGGCTTTGAGCACCCCTATACTCAAAAGGTGACAGCTATAGAGGGGACATCTTGTTCCATTATTTTGGCTCGGTGTGAGGGCATTGGATGTGAGGGCATTGGATGGTGTTTTGAGAAGTTATAGAGGGGACATCTTGTTCCATTATTTTGGCTCGGTGTGAGGGCATTGGATGCGAGGGCATTGGATGGTGTTTTGAGAAGTTATAGAGGGGACATCTTGTTCCATTATTTTGGCTCGGTGTGAGGGCATTGGATGTGAGGGCATTGGATGGTGTTTTGAGAAGTTATAGAGGGGTCCCGTACAATCATACATGAATACCAGATCAGCTATAGACGGGTTTCGTACAGTCATATACACAGCTATATTCAAAATTATTTTTAATATGGGGGACAGCTTTAGAGGGTTCCCGTACACTCATATATGCATAACGGAACAGATATAAATGGATTTCGTAGACAATTAAATAGGCTTCCCCGTACAGTCATATACTCATAATGGAACATCTATCTGTTAGATTTCGTACAGTAATCTATATATAGAAGATAGCATTTCATGCTGTTTTCCAATGTTGGTTAGTGGGTAATAGTGTGGCTAGGTGCTTTGAGCACACCTATATTCAAAGCCCTCTCCAAATTCGAAAAGGCAAGTGAGGCACACTATTACCCACTTGGCAGGTCACTAAACCGGGACTCATCCTTTCTCACTTAGCATTGGATGTTTTTTTCAAGATTCCTAATGTGGTTAAGTGGGTAATAGTGGGATCCGGGGCTTTGAGCACCCCTATACTCAAAAGGTGACAGCTATAGAGGGGACATCTTGTTCCATTATTTTGGCTCGGTGTGAGGGCATTGGATGTGAGGGCATTGGATGGTGTTTTGAGAAGTTATAGAGGGGTCCCGTACATTCATACATAAAGGGGACACCTATATAGGGTAATCATGGTGTAAGGTACACCCATATAGTGGTTCTGTACATCCTCAGCATTGGAAGCTTTCAAATTATTTATAGAATAGAATGAGCAATGCTACACATACAGGTGTGCCCACTTTTGCAAACAGCATCCAATGTAAGGTCTATAAGTCTAGATTAATATAATTTAATTATTTTGTACAAATTACATCTTTCCTAACCTTTGTAAAAGTTGTGAATTATTGTATCCAAGTGTGAGGCCTCACAAATATAACGCCGTACCCTTGGTACATAATCCATGGTTCCGGTACACAAAGAAGTACAAACCAAGTGCCTCACAAACAGATAGCCTTACCCTTGGGTTGCTCATTCTGTACCGGTACTCAAGATTACATACCGGTACGAAATCTTGAGTATCGGTACACTTCTAAGATTCTCAAAATCCGAATGCATCACACTTCGATTTCTCCCTCAGTACCGGTACTCCATGATGAGTACCGGTACAGAGTGAGAAATCCATGTATAGTACTCTCGGGTTTTGATGGAACTTGGAGGTGTACCGGTACTAAATGGTAAGTACCGGTAGTAATTGAGGATTGCAAGGGTGAGGCCTCAATAAACAGTACCGGTACTGAGCTAGCAACCCAAGTGTAAGGCCTCAATAAATTATATTGTACTAATCACATTTACAAATGTTGTATAAATTGATAGGATTCCATTACTATTTAGTACAGCTATACATAAGTTCTAATGTTCATCTTGTATATTCATATTACTATATAAAAGGTTCAACTGTTCATCTTGTATCTATAGCGGTTCATCACAGTTCTGAACAGCTATATATAAGTTAATAACATTCATATACACAAGAAGGTACATTTATACATTTATACATTCATACATTCATACAATTATAGAAGAGTCTAAAAGTACTCCAGACTTGATTCGTACATCTTAGCACAACATACATCTTAGCACAATATACAACTTACAATGACGAAACTCCATTTTCAAGTGTGAAGATCAAGGTGATTACCTTACCTGTCACGCCCCGGCGTCGAAACTGCGACCCGGGCTCGCCAACAGATCCGCCGCCCATACGGTGAACCCCGTATAGACGAAGCGTCTAACCTGCAAAAGATAGATACTAAACTATCCAGATATCAGAGCTGAAAATAAACTGCTAGAAATAAAATACATAAAATAAATTAGTACAAAGTCCTCACCAAAGTACAAGTCACTCAACTCTGAAAGAAAGGTACAACTCTATACCTCGCTACAAGGTCACTCAACAATAAGTAACTCTCATAATATAAAAAGGGTACATCTACTCTCTGGACGACGACTGGTAGAGATCTAGCTCGCGACTCCCTTACCTCGGTCTGAAGAAGCAGCAACAGGAGCAGCAGGAACAGGAGTAGAAGTCCCTGTGGGAAAATACACCACGACGGGTGTAAGAACTACGTCCCAAGTAGTTCTCAGTGGGTGCCGCCCACAGGCCCAACGGTCTGCCCACTAAGTCTACTAGAGGCATAAAGTAACAAATGCATGGCTGTAAGGAAAAGCTGGTAAGAAGTAACTCTACAGCTACTATGCCTCTATCTAGATGCTCAAAGAGTGGAACAGATGATAACATGGTGCAACACTAACTCTCATCTCTGATCACCCAATCTAAACTGACTGCCTCATCGGGTCCAGTCAAACCTGCGCCAACCTACTGCCGTTACGTCCCGGAGGAGCGGACTTACGTAGGACGTCCATGACTGCCAACACCAGCACAGCCAGAGGGACAAATGCAACGACAAGTCGCGAAAGAACATCTCAAACTCACGCCGGTATAACAACCCGGTCTCGCCTACTCCGGAGTGGCACTCGAGGGGAGCAACCCACACGAGTAAAGTATCTCAGTAACAAGTATCTCTGTCAAGTGTCTCAAATGTGGCTCATGCAGGCTATGATCCAAATCCTCGATCAACAAGATCGGCTAACCAACAAAACACTGTCTCACTCAGACGGCTCCCTAGGAACCCAGATCTACAACCACTGCCTCAACAGGGCAAACAGGCCGAACATCGCATCCACTGCGAACAACTGCCTCAACAGGCCAAACAGGCCGAACATCGCATCCAATGCGAACAACTGTCTCAACAGGCCAAACAGGCCGAACATCGCATCCACTGCGAACAACTGTCTCAACAGGCCAAACAGGCCGAACATCGCATCCACTGCGAACAACTGTCTCAACAGGCCAAACAGGCCGAACATCGCATCCACTGCGAACAACTGCCTCGACAGGCCAAACACACAGGCTGGAGATACCCCACAGCCGGGACCCACTGTCACTCTCCCAAAGAAACCTGATCTACAGACTGCTATCAACTCCACTCGGTCCCCCGACACGAGTGTAAAAGCATCCCACAACCACCCGACCTCTCGGCCCACAACTCGGGCGAGGAAAAGCTAAGTCCAGAACGACTAGTAATAAGGTGATGCGGGAATGTCTAGAACAATAAAGAAACCTAGCCCAAGTAGGAGTCTTCTACAGTCTGGCTGAACATGATACATATGACAGGGGTGCTAGGTCAAATTCCAAGATAACAATAATCAACAGCTTGTAGGGAAAGAAATAAACACATGATGATCTATCAACATCAGGAACATCAATTCCTAATCTAGCATGCTATACAGAACACATCTACAACATGCAAGTCCCTACACAGATAGAATTAATGCACAGTCCAAAGGTCATGAAGACAAGGCCACCCACCTGAAGAGCTGACTGTCCAAGTCCCACAGCTGGAAATACCAGGAAGTCCAAAACTCCAACTCTAACGGGTCCAGCAATACCCGCAAACTCTCCTGGGTACAACACAAGGTTCACATTTACACTTAATTCCACAAATTAATCAAATAATCACACCCTGAAATTCAGCCTCAAAGATGCTAATTTTTTCACCTGCAGAAAGTGCCCTGAAAATTCCAATAAAAATATCACTGCGATCATCGCGTCGAGACCTTCGAAACGGGTACCTGCACGTCCAAAACCGAGCCCCGTAGGCCGAGTTACAAATTCCACAGTACAGGTGCGCAAACACTCACAACCACACAACTGTAAAACTCTGCACAGTAAAAGGGGAAACAGTATACCTTCGGTCAAGCCTCAGAAAAATCCCGAAAAAAATACGATGATAATCCTCGCGACGAGTAGATCCAAAAAGTGTAAAGGCTCATCTCGATCCGATGTCCGGTTGAGGAGATAAAATTCCGGCAAGGGGCCGCTGTCCAAAAACTCCACCAGAAAACAGCGGCTTAGAAATGCCTCGAAAACCGTGTCATAAACTCTGAATCCAGCAAGATGATCAACACAAAAGTCGAAGACGTACCTCTCGTGATTCCAACGCCATGAAAATCGTCCAAAAATACTGAAGGAGTAGCTCTGTAGACCTCTCAGACTGAAGTGCGACGGAAACGGGCCTCCAACAGAAAATCGTCGCACTGCGCTCCGATGCCGAAGCCGTCGACGCCGCGGCTTCCAAAAAATCCGGGCCTCTGCCAGAAGAATCACAACAGGGAGAGCTTCAACTTTTCTTGAGGGAGCAAGGGCAATGGAGCTCGGGAAGTGGGAGAAAATCTGAGGTGAAGTGGGTTCGGGTTCAAAAGATAAGCCAACCAAACCAAACAATTGGAGAAAAGACCACTATGTCCCAAGAATTTCCCGGTGCGCCTGGACTACGTGAGCCAACCAACCATCAAACGCCACGTGGCCGACACGCCTGCTGCGCCCGCTGCACCCGGCCAATCGCGGGGCGCCACGTGGCGCCCCCACGTCGTCCCCCACGACGCGCTGTCCGTACGGACACCTGCCCCCGCCACTGCGTGGACCGCGCGCACCAAAACCGGCCAACCACGAGGTGACACGTGGCCCACCCTTGGTCCACCGTGCACCCCGCCACTGCGTGGACCGCGCGTGCTGCGCCGGCCAACCAGAGCGCGCCACGTGGCCCGCGCCTGGTGCACGCCTCCCGCCGTGGACCTGCCGGCCTCTCCTCGGCCCGCCGCCCGCCGCCGCCGCCGGCACCTCTCCGGCTGCCGGAACAGTAAAAGCTGCCTCGAAATCCGTGTTTTCGCGTCCGGGCTCCGAAAAATACAAGTAAATAGCCGGTTTCGATTGTTTTCGCGCGCTGAATCCAAATCCGATGTCCGATTTGCCAAATTCCACTTCTAAAATTTCTCAAAAATTCCCGGAAAAGCAAACTTGATCCGTTTTTCATGCCGGGTCCAGATAACGGGTCCAAAATGCGCGCAAACATCTCTAACACTCAACCGGGGTCTCCAGAAGTCACAGATCCAACAGTAATCCAAACGTGGGAATTTCCGGGTCCTCACACCCTCTTCTGATCATGCGGCTTTTGGAAGATCAAGGTGTAGACATAACGTGCGACGACTATGATTATAGCTTGGGTCCTATTGACCGGGTTACCTTAGCAAAATCAATAAGTACCTTGAGGACGTTTCAGAATGTGAAGGCCTACACTGAAGCATCGTCGACGCGTCGGCCTCACCGTCGGGAACATCAGAGCTCGTCCGGGCACCAAGAGAATGTTACATTGGAGGCGTTGGATCGAGACTTGCAATCATTGAAGAAAAGAGTCGAACAAGGATTCAAGAAACATGAGGATGGATTAAAGAAAATTTGTGATATCCTTGGGTGCAGACGTGATGATAGGATTCCAGGTGGTGCCGGACCTAGTTCTTCCCATCAACCCGACGATGATGCTACCCACGAGGATGAGTGATACTTATGTTTATTTAACGTGCATTTTAACTTTCGATTTCTTGACTCTCGGTTTATTATCATTGTACCAAATATTATTGTACTATACGAAAATTTAGCACAGTACAGTAATATTTGGTACAATGCTAAAAAAAACGGGAGTCAAGAAATCATAAGTTAAAATGCACGTTACATAATCATAAGTATCACTCTTCCTCGTGGGTAGCATCATCGTCGGGTTGATGGGAAGAACTAGGTCCGGCCCCACCTGGAATCCTATCATCACGTCTGCACCCAAGGATATCACAAAATTTTCTTTAAGCCATCCTCAAGTTTCTCGAATCCTTGTTCGACTCTTTTCTTCAACGATTGCAAGTCTCGATCCAACGCCTCCAATGTAACATTCTCTTGGTGCCCGGACGATCTCGGATGTTCCCGACGGTGAGGCGGACGCGTCGACGATGCTTCAGTGTAGGCCTTCACATTCTGAAACGTCCTCAAGGTACTTATTGATTTTGCTAAGGTAACCCGGTCAATAGGACCCAAGCTATAATCATAGTCGTCGCACGTTATGTCTACACCTTGATCTTCCAAAAGCCGCATGATCAGAAGAGGGTAAGGTAATAGATCGCGATGCGATGCACCTTTCCTTTATCATGCGTGGCCGCCCTTTCAACATCAGCAGAATGTTCAGAATGTTCAGATGAATCAGTACTCTGTGAATCATGTGAACGGTCCCTCTTGGAGGCTTGTTTCCTTCCACGACCACGGCCACGACCACGGCCACGCCCTCGCCCACCCCGATGCCCATCACCGGCCATTACGTCTATGAGATTAAATTACAGAAACTGTTAGCAGCCAACTTGTATGCAGTGTATGAAACTATTCGTAAAATTCATATAAGTTCTGAACAACTATAGATAAGTTCTGAACATTAATATATACAAGATGGAACATTCATACATTTATAGACATTATTGTATGATGAAACAATATGAACAATTGAAATTAGACTTCATACACTTGAACATTTGAAATTAGACTTGAACACTTCATCAAGATGGAACACTAACTACAATATTGCAAAAAATTGATCCCTTTTACCCATGTTACATATACATTACATATACATTACAGATATCATGTTAAAACCCTGAATAATGAACAAAATTGCAGTTAACTAAATGAGTATAACACAAAAAAGGCATTAGGGGTTTAGAGTTTTACCTTGAGATATGAAGGGTTAAACTTAGCCCTTAAATAAAGGTAGTAGTAGACGGAAGCGTAGAGCTATGGGAGATTTATGGTAGATGTATTGTTAGACAGTGAAAGAGGGAGTATCGAGCAAGACTAGTGGATGAAACAACAGAGGACACCGGAAAGTTAAACCGATTCCGCAGATCGCGTACCGGAATACGCCCTAGCCCTTCCTCCTGATAAGAAACGGTTTTATTTTGCAAAAGCCCTCTGCGTACACCTTGCCTTTGGTTGGATATCTGCGAGTCCCGGTTTTCTATCCGGCGGAAGGGAGGTTTTGTTGATGCTTTCCTGTTTAGAATGAAGAAGAGTTTGCTTCTACACGGAGACGAAGACCTAATCGAACAAATAGAGGAAAGGGCAAAAAGGCCGTTAACTTCACGTTAAAACTTGGGAGTAGTGGGAAGGGCAGGTACTAGGCGGTTTTCCTTTGGCCGTCTGTGTACCACACGCCGGTTCGGCTCCTTGAGGAAAGGGCTTTTTTTTTTGTTTTCTTTTTTTTTGTTGTTATTTTTTTGATTTTTTTTTTCTTTTGTATGACTTTTAAACTTCATTGGTTTATTTTTTTTTTAATTAATATTTGAAAATTTTAAAATATATTTAAATTTTAAATTTAAAATGTTATGAATTTTAATTTTCTTAATATTATATTTTAATAAATACAAAAATTAAATATTATTTTTAAAAACATAGTAATTTTAAAATTTATACAATATTTATACAATTTTTAAAAAATTTATATAAATTTTAAAATTTATATATTTTACACCTACTTAAAAATTTGAAAATTAAAGGAGATTTCTTCTCTTGAAACCCGCCCAGAGCTCCGCTAGACACTAGGATTAAATGTGGATAAAAGTGGAGTGCATTATACACTTGGAACCATTCATCATTCCACACACTGGACATTCTGTATCTATAGCGGTTCATCAAAGTTCTGAACAGCTATAGATAAGTTAATAACATTCATATTTACAAGAAGGTACATTTAAATGTGGATAAAAGTGGAGTGCATTATACACTTGGAACCATTCATCATTCCACACACTGGAACACAATTGTCAATGCTCTCTGCAAGCCAGGAACAGTAACAAATAGACTATACATTGAATCCAAGGACTTGAGACCTGAGTATCACATCCTATCCTTAATATTGTGCTATAATATTCTGCCCACATTGGGTACAAAGAGGATTCGATGGGATAGACTTCTTCTTTTATATTTACTTGCTCACCCAGAGCTAGCTGTTGGAATGAACATCAATATTCCAACATTGATTTGGTACAGAATGTCACAGTTAGTGCAAGGTACATCGCATCGCGATCTATTACCTTACCCTCTTCTGATCATGCGGCTTTTGGAAGATCAAGATGTAGACACAACGTGCGACGACTATGATTATAGCTTGGGTCCTATTGACGGGGTTACCTTAGCAAAATCAATAAGTACCTTGAGGACGTTTCAGAACGTGAAGGCCTACACTGAAGCATCGTCGAGGCGTGCGCCTCACCGTCCGGAACATCACGGCTCGTCCGGTCACCAAGTGAATGTTACATTGGAGTCGTTGGATCGAGACTTGCAAGCGTTGAAGAAAAGAGTCGAAGAAGGATTCAAGAAGGTCGAGGATGGCTTAAAGAAAATTTTGGATTTCCTTGGGTGCGGACATGATGATACGATTTCAGGTGGTGCCGGTGCTAGTTCTTCCCATCAAGCCCGAAAGCATCACACTTGGATCACTCATCCTCGTGGGTAGCATCATCGTCATTTTTAAAAAATTTATTTTAAAATATTTGTTTTTTAAAATATTTGTTTTTAAAAAATTATTTAAAAAAACACATATTTGTTTTTTTTAATAATTGTTTTATTTAATAAACAAATTTTTTTTTTTTAAAATATTTGTTTTTAAATATATATTTTTTAGTTATTTTTTAAATATCTTTTTAAATATTTGTTTTTTTTAATAAATTTTTTTGTTTTACTTCGTTTGATTTTTTTAATTTATTAAAATTTCTAAATTTAAAAAAATATTTAAATTGTAAAATTTAAATTTTATAAATTATAATTTTTTTAATATTATATTTTAATAAATCTTTATAATTTATTTTATTTTTTAAAAATAGTAAATTTATAATTTATACAAGAATTTTTTAATTTTTTTACAATTTATATAATTTTAAAAATTAAAAATTTTTAATCCTACTTAAAAATTAAAAATTAAGCACATTTCTTCTCATCAATCCCGCCCTGTGCTCCGCTCCCACAGTGCCTTCTCCCCAATCCGACCATCTCTTCAATCCCGCACAGTGCTCCGCTCCCGCACAGTGATCCGCTCCGAGCACAGTGCCGATTTCTGCTCCCACACACTGCCGATCTCCTCTCCCGCACAGTGCCGCACAGTGCCGATCTCCTCTCGCCGTCGCCGTGTCCTTCGCCGTCGCCGTCTCTCTCGCTCTCTACATCTATCACTGTGAGCTCGCTCCCTGTCTCTTATCTCTCTCTCTCTCTCTTTCTCTCTCTCACTGTGAGAGATCCCCTCACAGTGAGAGAGATAACTGTGAGATCGCTCACAGTTAGCGATCTCCTCATTTAATAATCCCCTCACTGTGAATCACTACACAGTGAGGGATCCTCTGTTCCCACAGTGAGGGATCCGTCAATTGTGAGGGATCCCTCTGTTCTCACAGTCCACATGCATGTCACTATTTGTATGAAGATACAAGTGTCCCTTAATACAACAACAAGATGGAGATCCCCTCACTGTCAGAGTTATCTCACAGTGAGGGATCCTCTGTTCTCACAGTGAGGGATCCGTCATTGTGAGGGATCCCTCTCTTCTCACAGTACACATGCATGTCACTATTTGTATGAACATACAAGTGTCCCTTAATACAACAACAAGATGGAACACTTGTTCAAATTTGGAATGACTCGTTAGACAATCTTGTCACTATTAAAATCTAAATTGGTCCATATTGTATATATGAATGTTCATAACTTAACTATAGCTATTCAGAACTTGTATATGTGTGCCATTCGAAAAAGATCCTTTATAGCTTATCTCGTATTTTAATGTGTATTGAGGGGGCACCCTTAAGTATAGTAGTGCTTATCTCATGCATTGAAAGGGTATTGATCAAATTTATGTCATTTTCAAAATATTTACAACATCAATTTCATAATCCATTACATATTAATAGAGTTTGAATCTGTAAATTATTATTGTATGCAGTCTAATTTTACATGTTTACAATGTTTGGTAACCATTTATAATCCTTATTCTGATATTCATATTCGATAAACTCATAGTCCATTATGTTCTTCACAGGAGAATGGCATTCTCTTTGCTACTAGCACTTGTGGTTTTGATGGCCACCGGGAGTGGAAGTAGTCGTGGCAGTGGGAAGAAGAATTCTTCAAAACGATCACGGAATGTAGTATCAACAAGCTCTGAATCTGAACATTCTTCAGAAAATGAGGGAGAAGGTGAACAACACATTACTTCACAACGCCGTGGATTCTTTCAAAATAGAACATGTATTGGAGAGCGACATGTGAACTTCAATGAATTGTATCGACAGGTTCCGGAATTAGAAATGCTAGTAGAACGAATTCCTATTGGGGCTCTAGGTAGAGTTCCAGCAAATCAGGGTTTCTGTTCGGACTTAATCAGGGAGTTTTACATGAGGGCAGTTATAATTGATGAGGATTGTGACGCCCGGACATTCAAATTCGAAACCTCAGTTCGAGGGGTCAAGTTGGATATAACTCCTGCTGTAATAGGTGCGAATCTTGGTTTGCCTGTTGATACCTCTGGTGTGGAGTTTACTCAGGGTGATTTTCAGAGTGACACTCATTGGGATGTTGTTGTGAATGCAATTTGCAAGTCGGGTACACATTCCAACAGTTCATATGTTGAATCAAAGGATTTAAAGCCGGAATACCACATTCTGTCTTTGATTGTTTGCTACAACCTGTTGCCTACGGTGGGGACTAAAAGGATACGATGGAATCGCCTACTTCTTCTTTATTTTCTTGGTCACCCAGAGAGTGCATCTGGAGTCTGTGTCAATATTTCATATATTATTTGGGAACAAATGGCGCATGTAATTGAGACAACAGATAGCCGTGAACTACTTCCTTACCCGATCTTCATCACTACCCTTTTGGGAGATCACGGAGTTGATGTCACATGTGACAAATATGACTTTGGGTTGGGCGCTATTGATAGAATTACTTTGGCCAAGTCAATTGGCACTGTAAGGACCTTTGGGGAAGTGAAAGGTCGTGCAAGTGATGCGACTTCAAGTGCACCGCCTCGTCAAGTGCAACATCAAGCCTCTACTGTATCAGATGAGGGAGTGTCTGTACAATCATTACATCGGGATGTACAAGCAGTTAAGAAAAAGATGGAACAAGGGTTCAAGAAGCTTGAGGACGGATTAAAGAAGATATTTGATATCCTCGGCTGCAAGCATGATGATGTACTTGCTGGAGCGACTGGAACAAGTACTTCACATGGACGTACTTCACATGATGATGATGTTGAGGACAGACCTGACGATGGGTGACCCGGTACGCCATCTTGTTCTTGCTTTTCATATCCGTTTAGTTAGTTGTATCTTAACCGATTGGGTTATATTATTAGTCAAAGTAATAGCCCATGGAACAAGATCCTTGTTCCATCTGACTAGGCGACTTGTGGAGTGAATGGGTTTTAATATCAATATTATTATATAATTCAGTACTTTGGCTTCAGTTTGTATTTTATTACTAAACAGTCTTGGCAAAAGAAAATGGTATATTAGTTCTACCAACTTTGGTGCAACGACAGTTTAGAATGTAGATGACCTTATGAATTTCATAATAATTCCCGCTTTGGGTCACGAATGTTGCTATGATGCCTACTTACCACTCTGACATTTGCCAACTAGTACATGCTCACTATGTGCCTTTTCACGCATCTCCTAAGCAACATTAGTGTTTTTCCTTTTTTTCTTTTTATTTTTCTCCCACCCTTTGTAAGTAGTAATTAGTTTTAAACTTGTCACTTATCTATGTTTTATGAGTGTTAGCATGTATTGCAGCTATTGGAAGCTATGACCACTCAGAAATGCCAAGAGGAATACTCATTGGAATCATTAGAAGCACTTGGAGACTCCTTTCTAAAATACGCCTAAAGTCAGTATCTTTTTCAAATATATCAGCATCATCATGAGAGTATTCTAACCTATAAGAAGGAGAAAATAACATGTTGAAGTGTAATTCGTGTTGTAATTAAGAACAGATGACTGTCCTGTACGAAAACGTATGTTGTCAAGAATTGGAGTTTCGTCATTGTAAGTTGTATATTGTGCTAAGATGTATGTTGTGCTAAGATGTATTTTGTGTTCTATTATCAACTGTTCCATTTTCAAGTGTGGTGTACTTTTAGACTCTGCTATAATTGTATGAAGGTATGAATGTATAAATGTACCATCTGTACCGGTATGCAATCTTGTGTACCGTTACAGAATGAGCAACCCAAGGGTAAGGCTTTCTGTTAGTGAGGCAAATGGTTTGTACTTCTTTGTGCACCGGAACTAAGGATTATGTACCGGTACCTAAGGTTATGTACCGGTACAAATTATTGAGATCCGATACTGAGTGCCGCATCCGCTTCTCGATGTGTCATGGAACAATATGTAATTCAATATCGGTACGCAGATTACGTACCGGTACGCATGGTCTGGTTTTATAAAATTTAATAAAAATAAACTTTACATCAAAAATATTAATAAGAACTTTAAAAATTTAAAATTAATTAAAATATTTGCAATTTGTTTAAACAAAATGTGAAAATTTCATTACTTTATAAAATAAAAAAATTGAAAGTTGAAATTAATTAATAAATTATAACAAGTGTTAAAATTATTAAAAAATTGCTGCTACCTTTATAGCTTATCTCGTATTTTAAAGTGTATTGAGGGGACACCCTTAAGTATAGTAGTGCTTATCTCTAAATTAAAAGGGTATTGATCAACTTTATGTAATTGTCAAAATATTTACAACATAAATTTGATAATCCATTACATATTAATAGAGTTTGAATCTCTAAATTAATTTTGTATGCAGTATAATTTTACATGTTTACAATGTTTGGTCATCATTTATAATCCTTATTTTGATATTCATATTCGATGAACTCATAGTGGTTTATACTAAAGGCGGTGACCGACTCAGCACCTTTAGATGTTGTTTGGATTGGGTACAAAGGGGGGAACCCCCCTTTGTACCCAAACATAATAGGGATAAGGAGGGGATGGGATATCCCACCCCCGAACGGGGATATTCCCTCCTATACCGGGTATGGGGGGATATCCCATTCCACCCCGCCTCTTTCCCAAGGCAGAGCTCTTTCCAAGGCAGAGCTCTGCCTTGGGAAGGGAATATCTTTATAAATATTTGTTTTATTTAATAATTTTTTTTTCTTTTTTTTTACTTCGTTTCAATTTTTTTTTATTTATTAAAATTTCTAAATTTTAAAAAATATTTAAATTGTAAAATTTTAATTTTATAATAAATTATAATTTTTTAAATATTATATTTTAATAAATCTTTATAATTTTGTTTATTTTTTAAAAATAGTAAATTTATAATTTATACAATAATTTTTTAATTTTTTTACAATTTATATAATTTTAAAAATTAAGAATTTTTAATCCTACTTAAAAATTAAAAATTAAGCACATCTCTTCTCATCAATCCCGCCCAGTGCTCCGCTCCCACAGTGCCTTCTCCCCAATCCGACCATCTCTTCAATCCCGCACAGTGCTCCGCTCCGAGCGCAGTGCCGATTTCTGCTCCCACACACTGCCGATCTCCTCTCCCGAGCAGTGCCGCACAGTGCCGATATCCTCTATCCGTCGCCGTGGCCTTCGCCTTCGCCGTCGCCGAGAGGAAGCACATTGTTGCTGTCGCCGTCTGTCTCGCTCTCTACATCTCTCACTGTGAGCTCTCTCCCTCTCTCTTCTCTCTCTCTCTCTCTTTCTCTCTCTCACTGTGAGAGATCACTCTCTCACAGTGAGATCGCTTCTCTCACAGTGAACGATCTCCTCATTGTGAGATCGCTCATTGTGAGCGATCCCCTCACAGTGAGATCGTTCATTGTGACCGATCCCCTCACTCGGAGATCGCTCATTGTGAGCGATACCCTCACTGTGAGATCGCTCACAGTGAGCGATCCCCTCACTGTGAGAGTTATCTCACATTGAGGGATCCTGTGTTCTCACAGTGAGGGATCCGTCATTGTGAGGGATCCCTCTGTTCTCACATTACACATGCATGTCACTATTTGTATGAAGATACCCTTAATACAACTACAAGATGGAACACATGTTCAATTTTCGAAGGACTCGTTAGACAATCTTGTCACTATTAAAATGTAAATTGGTCCATCTTGTATATATGAATGTTCATAACTTTACTATAGCTATTAAGAACTTGTATATGTGTGCCATTCGAAAATGAACCTTTATAGCTTATCTCGTATTTTAAAGTGTATTGAGGGGACACCCTTAAGTATAGTAGTGCTTATCTCTAATTTGAAAGGGTATTGATCAACTTTATGTCATTTTCAAAAAATTTACAACATCAATTTCATAATCCATTACATATTAATAGAGTTTGAATCTCTAAATTATTTGTGTATACGGTCTAATTGTACATGTTTACAAAGATTGGTCAACATTTATAATCCTTATTCTGATATTCATATTCGATAAACTCATAGTCCATTATGTTCTTCACAGGAGAATGGCATTCTCTTTGCTACTTGCACTTGTGGTTTTGATGGCCACCGGGAGTGGAAGTAGTCGTGGCAGTGGGAAGAAGAATTCTTCAAAACGATCACGGAATGTAGTATCAACAAGCTCTGAATCTGAACATTCTTCAGAAAATGAGGGAGAAGGTGAACAACACATTACTTCACAACGCCGTGGATTCTTTCAAAATAGAACATGTATTGGAGAGCGACATGTGAACTTCAATGAATTGTATCAACAAGTTCCGGAATTTGAAAGGCTAGTAGAACGAATTCCTATTGGGGCTCTAGGTAGAGTTCCAGCAAATCAGGGTTTCTGTTCGGACTTAATCAGGGAGTTTTACATGAGGGCAGTTATAATTGAAGCGGATTGTGACACCGAGACATTCAAATTCGAAACCTCAGTTCGAGGGGTCAAGTTTGATATTACTCCTGAAGTAATAGGTGCGAATCTAGGTTTGCCAGTTGATACATCTGGTGTGGATTTTACTCAGGGTGATTTCCAGAGTAACACTCATTGGGATGTTGTTGTGAATGCTATATGCAGGTCGGGTACACTAATCAACAGGGAATATGTTGAATCCAAGAATTTAAAGCCGGAATACCACATTCTGTCTTTGATTGTTTGCTACAACCTGTTGCCTACGGTGGGGACTAAAAGGATACGATGGCAACGTCTACTTCTTCTTTATTTTCTTGGTCACCCAGAGAGTGCATCTGGAGTATGTGTCAATATTCCATATCTTATTTGGGAACAAATGGCGCATGTAATTGAGGCAACAAATAGCCGTGGACATCTTCCTTACCCGATCTTCATCACTACCCTTTTGGAAGATCACGGAGTTGATGTCACATGTGACAAATATGACTATGGCTTGGGCGCTATTGATAGAATTACTTTGGCGAAGTCAATTGGCACTCTAAGGACCTTTGAGGAAGTGAAAGGTCGTGCAAGTGATGCGACTCCAAGTGCACCGCCTCGTCAAGTGCAACATCAAGCCTCTACTGGATCAGAGGAGGGAGTGTCAGTACAAGCATTACATCGGGATGTACACGCACTTAAGAAAATAATGGAACAAGGGTTCAAGAAGCTTGAGGACGGATTAAAGAAGATTTTTGATATCCTCGGCTGCAAGCATGATGATGTACTTCCTGGACCGACTGGAACAAGTACTTCACATGGACCTACTTCACATGATGATGATGTTGAGGACAGACCTGACGATGGGTGACCCGGTACGCCATCTTCTTCTTGCTTTTCATATCCGTTTAGTTAGTTGTATCTTAACCGATTGGGTTATATTATTAGTCAAAGTAATAGCCCATGGAACAAGATCCTTGTTCCATCTGACTAGGCGACTTGTGGAGTGAATGGGTTTTAATATCAATATTATTATATAATTCAGTACTTTGGCTTCAGTTTGTATTTTATTACTAAACAGTCTTGGCAAAAGAAAATGGTATATTAGTTCTACCAACTTTGGTGCAACGACAGTTTAGAATGTAGATGACCTTATGAATTTCATAATAATTCCCGCTTTGGGTCACGAATGTTGCTATGATGCCTACTTACCACTCTGACATTTGCCAACTAGTACATGCTCACTATGTGCCTTTTCACGCATCTCCTAAGCAACATTAGTGTTTTTCCTTTTTTTCTTTTTATTTTTCTCCCACCCTTTGTAAGTAGTAATTAGTTTTAAACTTGTCACTTATCTATGTTTTATGAGTGTTAGCATGTATTGCAGCTATTGGAAGCTATGACCACTCAGAAATGCCAAGAGGAATACTCATTGGAATCATTAGAAGCACTTGGAGACTCCTTTCTAAAATACGCCTAAAGTCAGTATCTTTTTCAAATATATCAGCATCATCATGAGAGTATTCTAACCTATAAGAAGGAGAAAATAACATGTTGAAGTGTAATTCGTGTTGTAATTAAGAACAGATGACTGTCCTGTACGAAAACGTATGTTGTAAAGAATTGGAGTTTCGTCATTGTAAGTTGTATATTGTGCTAAGATGTATGTTGTGCTAAGATGTATTTTATGTTCTATTATCAACTGTTCCATTTTCAAGTGTGGTGTACTTTTAGACTCTTCTATAATTGTATGAAGGTATGAATGTATAAATGTACCATCTGTACCGGTATGCAATCTTGTGTACCGTTACAGAATGAGCAACCCAAGGGTAAGGCTTTCTGTTAGTGAGGCAAATGGTAGAAGGTGAATCTGAACATTCTTCAGAAAATGAGGGAGAAGGTGAACAACACATTACTTCACAACGCCATGGATTCTTTCAAAATAGAACATGTATTGGAGAGCGACATGTGAACTTCAATGAATTGTATCAACAAGTTCCGGAATTTGAAAGGCTAGTAGAACGAATTCCTATTGGGGCTCTAGGTAGAGTTCCAGCAAATCAGGGTTTCTGTTCTTGCTTTTCATATCCGTTTCTGTTCTTGCTTTTCATTTCCGTTAACTTAGTTGTTTCTTAACCGATTGGGTTATATTATTAGTCAAAGTAATAGCCCATGGAACAAGATCCAAAGATGTATATATTGAGCGAAGGAGGTCCATCAAAAGTAAGAGACTTGCTGATTATGTTGAGGCACTTATAGGCGCATACCTTAGTACTGCAGGTGAATTGGCGGCACTCATTTTCATGCAATCGATGGGAATGGAAATAGAGTTTCACAAGCAAATGGTGGTTGAAAAGCCAGTATTAGTGAATCCTGAGATGCTCATCAATCTGAAACAATTGGAGGTATTGCTAATAATAATAATAATAATATATAGAAGAGAAAGAAGGCGAACACAACTACTTATGAGTATGTACAGCAAAATGAGCTGCAAAACAAAAGCAGAATATATACATGTATGTGGTCATATATTATTGTACTGTGCTAATCCCATATGATGAAGTCTAATTCGTGTTGTAATTATGAACAGATGACTGTCCTGTACGAAATCGTATGTTGTATAGAATTGGACTTTCGTCATTGTAAGTTGTATGTTGTCGTAAGGGAACACTTGTGCTAAGATGTATGGTTATTTCACATGTACAAAGCTAAGATGACTGCACTTTGTTTCCGGGATTTTAATTGGAGTTGTATTTCTGAGAAGCTGATTTGTTACATTATGTTCTGCAATTGCCTTACTGTGTTCTCCAACATTTAATTCTGGAATATTTTTATTTTGTGCTGTAACAGCTATATTTATTTGTTGTGGAATTTTCTTTTGTCTTTACCCGTTTTAGAGGCAAGTTTCTACACAATTTTCCAAGTTTCTATTTTTACCAGATATTTCTATTTGTTAAATTCCAAATTTTAAAAGTTATTCAAGTTTTTAAATATATTGAAATTTAACACTAAGTACCGGTTCTCAATTATATGTACCGGTACTGAGGGATAAATCCATGAATAATACTTTTGGATTTTGAGGAACTTAGAAGAATACTGGATCACTCTGTACCGGTACGCAATCTTGAGTACAGGTACATAATGAGCAACCGAAGGGTAAGTCTATCTGTTTGTGAGGCACTTGGTTTGTACATTTTTTAGTACCGGAACTAAGGAATATGTACCGGTACTGAATGTTATGTACCGGAACGAAAGATTATCTACCGGTACTAATTAATGAGGACCGGTACTGAATGCCGCATCCGCTTCCCATTCAAGTTCATCAAAACCCAAAATACCGGTACTCATTTCTGGTCCTCAAAACCAGAAACACCACACACTTGGATTCCTCACTAACGGTACTCAGTATTGAGTACCTGAGTAAATTTATCTTCACAATTATATAAAAGAATTGTATATAGATTAAAATTTAAAAATTAATACTTTTGAAACAATTATAATTTAATAAAATATTTATATTTAATATAAAATAAAGTTATAAAATGTAAAATATATGAAAAAATTAAATTAGTGAGGTAATCAGCATAAAAATAATCACATTTGCGGTGAATGACTACAACTCACCATAAAACACAAACCGATCATAACTAAGATACAATGAATCAATAAAAGGAATCAATACAATATTCATAAAAATTACAACAGATTGATACAATACAATATCAAACTGAAACTGATCAAAACAGGGATACACTGAATTCATACAATATTCATCTGCTCTACAACGAATCAATACAACTCAACATTAAACTAAAATCAAACTGATCAAAAATGGAATACAATGAATCGTATATATGACTCAATACAATATTCATCGGATATACAACATATTAATACAACTCAACATATAAATTAAACCAAAGTATTTATTGTACATAATTATCTTTACGGAACACTTGTATGCATCGAACTAGAAGTCACGCAACAGGGATCTCGTAAGATTTGGCTCACCATGTGCGCCCGGAAATACGGGGGATCTTTTTCATAAACCAAAAGATCGGGGGAGCCGCCTCTTACAATTCTTTCAGCAAATAGGCATGTGTACATGCCACAATCAACCTCAGTCGAACCTTGTTGCTGACAATCAAGCTGCCAGATGACATTTGGGTGGCGGATGCGTTGTTCAAGGATAAACTCAAAATAGGCTGCAAACCACCTCGCCTGCATAAGAGAAATAGTGAAGTCAATCTTCTATGCATATATCAATGTAATAAATATAAAAGTAATATACATACCAATACGTTTGCAGCATCCTTTGCCAAACGATGACTCCACAAGGAATTCCAACTCTCAAAATGGGATTCCTTCAAATCTATGACAAGCAAATGCCAATGCCAATTACTATTGATAGGAATAATTATAAATCTATTACAGCTGATACTTTCCGGAGTTATTATTTCCAAAAAGTGCCGTACGGAAGCAGAATCGTAGGCGACATTCCGGATGAAGTCAGCTGTGATGGCCTCGTCCGGCCTTATTCCTGCCATCTTGTTAAGTATGTGCATCTGGACATAAAAGGGAATATAGTTACAACATCAATCTAATAATCAATTCCTTACAATCTTGGTTTTGCTAAATGCTTATCACGACAAAAGGTTTGAATGAATGAAATTATGGTGAATAATGCAACATAAGTAAATAAACAAAAGGTAATAAATATTGAATGACTACTGTTTTTAACAGTTCAGAGTCTTTTATGTTTCAGCATTTTAATTGTGCAATATAAAAGGGATCAGATTTTAATGTCACAATATAAGAGAAGTAAATTGTGAGATTGAGTACAATCTAAATTATCAAATGTGTTGTCATATATATACAAAATAGCTAAATTTGATCTTAAAAAGACACGTATAATTCGTGGTTTCATTAAGATGATATATACATAAATGTAACTTTATAAAAATAATATAGAACTGAAACAAATATGAAACTCACCGAAACTTCAGTTCGACAAAAAAGAGCAGGATGGCTAAATTTCTGTACACCCTTCATATCCATCGTATTAAGAATATGAAAATATACATTTATCACCTATATTAGAAAACAACAAGAAATTATGTTAAAACACACACACACACACACACACACACACACACACACACACACACATATATATATATATATATATATATATTACAAGATTTAACTAGTTTTTTATCGTTTTCAGTGCACGAACCTCATCGCGGGTCGGGCCTCGAAATAAGAAGTTTCGGAGGATTTCGCCACTAATACAAGGCGAATCCGACCCTATGGTGCTATCTTCCCATATAGCTCCCCTATCAAAAAGAATTAGAAATATTATGCTAAGTAATGAGAAAATAGAAATAGACATATATAACAATTAAAAGAATATATGATATGGTGGACTAACTTAGTTATTGGTTGTGCTATAAAAAAGTTGATTGCAAAATCTTCCTCTTTAGGAATTTTATATCGACCCGGATATTCGCGACGAGACTCAATAATGAATCCGGGTGAGCTATCCAGAGCGGGTTCATCCGGAACATTGATGGATGAAACTCCACCTTCTGGATCATCATACTCTTTTTTTAATGCCTGTTATCATTCCAAAAATTATGCAATTGTCATACTTTATAAAATTGTTAAGATTAAATACAATAAACTTAATACAATAATACCGTAAGGACGTCGGCAATGGCCCCGGAAGCAGAATCTGATGCTTCAGTTTCTTTCGACCCCTGCTCTTTAGAATCAAGGCGGCGCTTTCTAATATAAGATGCTTTTTTTCCTCTTTTTCCGGCCGTGAAATCATCTGATAATTCCTTTCGCTTCCTTTCACGGCCTTTAATCCTTTCAATTCTCGACGGGACGTCGATTTTAATATCGGCAGTGGGCACCACTATATTAATCTCACCAGCATCAACAGGATGTTCGCTGGTTTCTTTCCCTAATGTGTGCTGCCCACCTTCAGCCTCATCTTCAACATTTTCTGTTTCGACATCGCTTGTCGCGCCGCCTTCTCCTGCTGCAACAGCAGAGCCGCTCACAATTTGGTCCTGAAGCTTCTTATTTATATCCTTTAACTTGATATTCTCTGCTTCCAAGATTTTAATCCGCTCTTCGAGGCCATAAACAGCTTGTTCCAAATTAGTAAGTAAATTATGAATACTGCTACTTTCCCCAGCGCTAGAGGTAGTAGTCACGGTAGTTTTCGCTTGAATCTCAAATAATAAAGAAGCAAAAACAAGACGGTCAGTAGAAAAATACGTAAAGTAACCCAGATCAATAAAATTTATAATTCTTAACTTATACAATACCTGAGGTGGCTGCCAAACTCGTGCGGTACGATTTAATATATACATCTCCTCTGGACGATATGTAAAGGTTGGTATAACCTGCAATATATATATATATATATATATATATATATATATATATATATATATATATATATATATATATATATATATATATATATATAACATGGAATTAGATAGATACATTTATCTAAAATTAAGGAAATGTTATAAATTAACAATCATTATATAATTTATTACATCTGAAGGCGAATAAGACAATAATTTTTTCATCAGCTTATCATAGCTCCTAAAAGCTGCTGAAGCTTTCCATTTTCTTATCCGTGGAACAGCCTTGTCCCCATCAGAAGTACCCAAACCCTTGATGTGCTCAAAAGCCCAGCTCTACATTTATGATCAACACCAGTTATCAGCAATGGAATGAACAAATGAATATTTACAAAATAAAAAATATACTAACACACTATTTTTCAATTGTGCTCACCATGAAGGCTACTGTACAGCCATCAATATAGCCAGCGTTTCTTTCGTGCCCACTATTCCGACGCTTTACACGTCGAGATGCTTTCGATATAGAACTTAAAAGAAAATTATATACTGCATGCCCCCAAGCATAGTCACCAATTCTATGTACATCATCTATATATCTATATAAGGCCTTGGGAACATTGTAGTGGCTCGTTGGAAAGAGGACAGTGGCAAAAACATATAATATAAATACCGACACAAAATCGCTGACTGCATCCTCTCCCTGTTGACCAGCAAGACTGTACAAAATATGGCGGAGTTTTCTTCTATCGGCGTGCTTATAATCGCCGTTGAAGTATTTATCGAAAATCTTCAATTTCACACTCTTTTGACCCCAATGAATCGGCTCCCCCTGCGTCGGTAACCCAACCAAAACAGCTATTTCATCCGCAAGTAAAGGAAAGAAAGTTTCTCCTATTGTAACTCCTCTTTTCTCATCATCCCAAAAGCTGAGGAGACTATCAACTAATACTAAGTCTTGGGTTAGTGGTGGGAGGTCGAGGTATGAAGCAAATGGCGTTGTTCTCAACAATGTCATTTGTTCCATAGACATAACTTCCCGTAGTGCTGGGCCAGCGATCGTATAGCTGCCCGATGTCTTCGGAGACTCTTCTACAATCATTGTATTATGTAAATGGGCTGGATAACATCTTCCAGAAACTAATTCAATCTTTGTCGTCCTCTTTGCTATATCTTGAACTGAGGAGACTATCAACTAATACTAAGTCTTGGGTTAGTGGTGGGAGGTCGAGGTATGAAGCAAATGGCGTTGTTCTCAACAATGTCATTTGTTCCATAGACATAACTTCCCGTAGTGCTGGGCCAGCGATCGTATAGCTGCCCGATGTCTTCGGAGACTCTTCTACAATCATTGTATTATGTAAATGGGCTGGATAACATCTTCCAGAAACTAATTCAATCTTTGTCGTCCTCTTTGCTATATCTTGAACTGCTCTCTCTATTCTCTCTTCATGAATCTTGGAAGTAGTGCTTTGCCTACTAGTGGTTGCCTCCTCGACCAATCTACTGGACGCCATACGTCTGGTAGAAACCATATCTTCAGCTGCATTATAAAAGGCAACAAATAGCAATTCATTAATTATTCTAAAACACTTAAATTACAAGAGAATAATGCTTAATATTTTCAATTCAACATGTCATTATATTTGTTGGAACACAAAAAAAGATATTAAAAAAAACTAAATTCTTCTTTGAGAATGAAAAGGGATCTTTCATTAGCTAATTAAAAAAATTGAGAACGATTTTTTTATAAAGAGAACTACCATTATCCTAGTGTACAAAACAGAATGTACCTGTAGTGAATACCATTATCCTAGTGCAGAAATAAGTGTACCGGTACACAAATAAGTGTACCGGTACACAAAAAAGTGTACCGGTACATATGTGTTCCAAAGGTTGGTACCGGTACACAATTACACAATGAACCACATTTGTTTTTCCCAAATGTGGTTAAGTGGGTAATAGTGGAAAGAGATAGTGGAAATGGTCTAATTGGGTGGCATCTATAACTGTGCTTAACCCATCTATAACTGTGCTTAACCCATCTATATGAATTTGTACACTTATTTCAGGATTAACAAGATTAACATAAATTGAAGCAAAAACAGAAAAAGAAAAAAAAAAAAAAAAAAACCCTACCGATCGGCGCGGTGAGGCGAGGTAACTAAACCCTAAACCCTACACAATGGAGGTGACGGAGGCGACAGAGCTCTTCGTTGAGCGGTCCTCGGGTGCTTCGCAAGGCGATTCCAAGGCAACCCTAAACGACGGAGACGATAGAGCCCTGGTTTTACCGGCCCTCGCCTGCTGGTCGACAGTGGAAGCGAGCGAGCGAGAGAAAGAGAAAGTTCCCTAGAGAGAGAGCGCGAGCGCGAGAGAGAGAGAGGGAATGGAGAGAGAGCGAGCGCGAGAGAGAGAAAGAGAGAAAAGGTTAGGCGGGGTGAGAATAGAGTATATGGAAATCCCGCTTAATTGTAACTAAATCCCAGCCACACATGGTCGGGGTGTATGATGTACACCCCGAACCATGGTGTCACGCCCCGGGGTCGAAACTGCGACCCGGGCTCTCTAACAGATCCGCCATCTGTACGGAAACTGCCGTACAGACGAAGCGTCTAGCCTGCAAAAGACAAAACTACAGCTACACAAATATCAGAGCGGATAGAAAGCTGTAATATAAAATCTCATCTACTACAAAGCTGCAACAAAACATAGCCTATCTCCCGAAATCAAGATGAAACAAATAGAAGTCCACCTATACAACATCTACTAATCCCAAAAGGGAGATAGCTAAACAGGAAAATAACCATACATAATCAACTCCCACAGTCTGGGATGGTACATCTACCTCACTCTAAAGTAACAATGCTGGTAGGGAACTATCTCGTGACTCCCTGTCCTCGGTCCGTCAGCCAGCTCGGGCAGGAACGGAAGAAAAGCCTCAGCAACCTGTCACCGACAGAGGGTGTGAGAACTACATCCTACAGTAGTTCTCAGTGGGTACCGTCTCCAAGAACCACGGTCTGCCCACTAAGTCTACTAGAGGCATAAGATAACAGAAAAGACTGTGATAAAGAAAATAAGCTGGAAAAGAATCTACAGCTATCATGCCTCTATCTACTATGCTCAATAGGAAGAGAAATGGATGATGGTATGCAGCCACTCACTGCTGACAATATGTCACAAGTACTACTCAAGTCACTCTACAATGACACATGCTACGCCATCACTCTCTCAGTGTATCCCAAATCTCAGCGACTGCCCCACAGGGTCCAGTCGAGTCAAGCCTGCGCCCCCTGGTGTATCAACCAGGGTGTCCAAACGGACAAACTCGATATCTCACACAGTGACCCCATGGTAGCTCGGCCAGGGGTATCAAGCGACCTCTAGTATATGAACTAGGCGCATCATCGCAGCCTCGTCAGGCTCGGTATCATCATCGCAGCCTCATCAGGCTCGGTATCATCAACGCACCCGGGGCGTAGCTCGAGGGGTGCGACCCCACCGAACTCAAGTATCTCATCAGTATCACTGTCTCACAAGTGGCTCCTGCAGGCTATAGTCCTCGATCAAACTGTTGGGTTATATGTAATAAGGATCTAAATAGGGGAAGAAACACCTAGAGGGGGGTGAATAGGTGTAAACGTATAAACACTCAAAAATCGTTGCGATAAAAACCCAATGCGGAAATAAAAACAATACGCAAGATTTTTACGTGGAAAACTCCATCACCGGAGTAAAAAACCACGGGACCGATAACACGGCAGAAATCCACTAGAATTAAAACACGTACAAGGTGATTTACCGTACACACTTACGACTCAACCTTTTCCATACGCTCCTAGAGGATCTTCTCCGCTCGCTCCACGACGCTTCTCGAATCCACGATCTGCGCCCAACGCCGAATCCACGGCGTCCAACGTCGAATCCACGACGTCTGACCGAATCCACGGTCTTCACCCAATAGCACCCTTCGAATCCACGAACGTGCCTCGCTCCGAATCCACGAGAGCGGTTGAACCTTGAATCCACAAGGACACGCGAATCCACGCGCCGATTTTGGGGTAAATCGTTGTTTTGGGTGGTGATGATCCGCCGAATACTTAGATCAAAGATAGATCGGAAATACCATCTAAGTATTCATTAGTTTGATTCAACTCAAGATGTGAGTATGAAAACCTAGAATCAAACTAATCAATATAGATGAAGAAACATAGAGTATTCTCTAATGATTTCCTTTCTTCTCTATATGTGGATCTATAGCCGTATAAAATGATACAAGAAAATGACGGCTATATTCACTATGTGGATTAACCCTAGAAAAAGAGTCATAGGGTCAATTTATAGGTTAGAAACCCTAGGAAGGAGATAAGAATCAAAAACCTGCCATTTCTGGAAATTTAACGGACGGCGATCCGGATCGTGTTAGCTGAGATCCGGATCGTCATAACGAATCAGCCAATTCCAGAAAAACGAAGGTTCGGGATCCGGATCGAAGTCCTTGATCCGGATCGTTCATACAGTTCACCAAACATCAACGTTCGGGATCCGGATTGCGTAGCCTGATCCGGATCGTTCAAGGAAGATGGTAAACTCAACGTTCGGGATCCGGATCAAAAAGGCTACGATCCGGATTGAACTGAAGTATGAACGAACCACCTTCGGGATCCGGATCGAACAACCTGATCCGGATCCTGAACATGTCCCAAGTCCAGTTTTTGATTATTATTCAATGAGAGATTCTTCCAAGTGTTTCTACACTACAAGAAGTATTCGGATCACACAAAATCTTTAGTTAAACATACCTGATCCTTTTGAATTCTTCTTTCTTGAGATTGAGTTAAATGATCCAACTTTCTTTACCTTCAATCTTCAGGACTTGAAACTTTCACGAAACTACGCCAACTTAAATTCCGTAACAATCTCCCCCTTTGGCGGTTTCGTGACAAAACATAGATCCACTAAAGAAAATTCAAAAAGATATTTTTGTTGCTATCACCATACAACAAAAATTTACAATGGAGATCCAAAATACAATACATGAGTTAAACTCCTAAAACAGACTCTAGACTTAGACATCTGTACTCTCTGCAAAAGAAATCATTCTTGACAAAAGAAATCGTTAGATACCTCAAGAATTTTATATCATTCAAAAACCACAAACAGAGATGAAGTTTATACTCATTTATACTTACCATGACATTTATATATTCAGATATGTAAACTGATCATAGTTAAAACACCAACATATCCTTTTTGCAATCAAAAACCAAATGTCATGAACATGTTTGTGAACATCTTATATATATATAGATATGTAATTTGATCAAGGTTAAGAACCAACATATCTTCTATGCAATCAAAAACCAAATGTCACAAACTTGTTAGTGAACATCAACTTGTTAGTTATATTACATGCCCAAATAGTTAGCAAATAGTTAGTCGAGGCATGCATTCAAACAAATGGAAAACCAGAAGTTGAAGTTCTACTTACCTTTGTGTTTCAACTTGTTTCAACTTACCTTTGATGTTCCAACACATCATCATGTTCAATCAATCATTGTTCAAGTTCTCTATAAACTCTCTCCCCCTTTTTGTCACAAAATTAGCCAAAAATCTCAAAGTGTGGAGAGAATAGTTAGCAGTTCACGTATCAAGTGTTTGAGAACGAAAACTTAAAAACACATATGCACACAAAGTAAAGAACAAAAAACGTGTTAAACAAAAATTAGAAGGATACGGTTTATTCAGAGTCATCTGAACTGACGCAGCCGAGAAATTGAAAGATTTTATGTAGGCGTTTGTTCATGGATGACTGATTCTTATTTACCTTCTTTATTTCTTCCTTTACCTCAATGAGTTCATTCGATATACGTTCTTGCTCGTTGGAGAGCCTTTGTTGTTCTTTAAAGATTGAGGTAACTGAAGCATCATCATCAGAGGTTGATGGAGGTGCTTGTTGTGCTGGATGTGCTGGTTGGACTGGAGGAGTTGCTGCCTGTGCAGAGGTAGTTGCTTGTTGTTGTTGTTGCTGTTGTCGTTGTTGTTGTTGTTGTTGTGCTCGTAGTCGTTGAGGAGGTATGAAAGGTTCATCTGGCTTTGTCGAAAGAGACTTTACAATTGTTGAGTCATTGATCGTTCCAAGACTGTGCAAATAAGAACTCGCATTCGTGTCAGCTTTAAATTTTCGAAGAATGCGCATGATGATCAATGGATAAGGTAGTCTCTCTGACGGATGAGCTTGCTCCACATAGCGTGCCATCCTTGACCAGATGACATAGGGAATGCTTAAGTTAGCTCCCATTGCTGCTGCGGAGTTTCCAAGAAGATAAAGGAATATCATCCTTTCCCACCGAAGAACCTTTGTGTTCATGTTAGGAGTGATATTATAACAAGCAATGAGGTTCAACATGCGGTACTCTGGTCGTAGTTCTTTTGAGAAAACGGAGTTTCCTGTCGACCGAGTATCTGGAACACAGATTCCATCAACAACCACTCTCCAGGAGTAGGTGTTGAACGATTGATTCTTCAGGTAATGGGAGCCATCGGCTCGGGCGTCCATTCTTAAAACCTCTCCGATTAGCTGAGGCGTTACTTTTATTCTGACATTCTTGACTAATGTCTGAAAATCCCGACGCCCACTTTCCTGATCAACTAGATAGCAGGCATTCTGATAAAACATCCTCACTGAGTGAAGACAATACCCAGTGGTCTCCGGGAAGTCGCAAATGGGGGCAAGACCAATCTGGTCAAATAGAATCCCAAATGCCTGAGAGCGCTTTTTCAAGGCGTTGACATCAACATGTCGTTCGCCAATGCATTCTCTGTTCTCAAAATCCTTTATCCTGCCTGAGCTGACAAAGTCTTGTGGATTTGGTTCGCTAGCAGCTGGTTGCTCAATGGTAATTCCTCGAGCACTTCCTCTCTTGCGAGCAACACTTTTTCTTCTTGTCTTCCCAGAAGTTTCTTCCATTGGAGCTTTGCCCTTTTCAGCAGCAGTAGGCGGAGCCTTCGATGTTTCCGCAGGCGCTTTTCCCTTTGAAGCAGTGGGAACAGTCGTTGCTTCAACTAGCAGATCATCCCAGTCAATCGACTCTGTTTCCGACTCCGTGTCGGAATCATTTTTGGTCTTTTTCGCCTTCTTAGCCTTCTTAGCCCTCTTGGGCTTGATAGTGTCTCTCGTATGTACCATAGCAGTAAGTAAGAAGACAATCCAAGTGATCACCATAGTTAATGGTGTTTGAGAAAAGAAATCCTGTGAAGACCGACTCAAGAACACATGAAAAATTGTTAATTTTCAAAGATTTGAAAAATTGTACCCAAACAATCATAATCATGTAGAGAGACTAAGAATCAAATTAGTTTTGCAAAAGGACTTTTAAAAAGAGATCAATTGCATGATTTTCGAAAATCCTTATTATATGCCCTAGAACCGAGTTTTTAGAAATCGAAGCCTAAAAATCCGTTATTCAGGAGAAAACCTAGCATATAATCAAAACTAATCTACCCAGAGTTCTTATTTCAAAAGAAATTTGATCAAAAACCATCCACAAACAGAATCGATCCAAGAATTTCGTACGTTTGAGGAGGAAAAGAGGAAAACGGTGAAAAACCGAGATTTTGATCAATAAAACTTACTTGGAACTGAAGAACTTGAGTTAGAAAGCTTCCAAGGAGGATGAAATCAAGAGAGAACCGCTCTGGAAACTTTTGAACAAAAGATTGAAGTAAAAGAAATCAAAAACCCTTTTGTTCTTTATAAAACCCTAGCCGCGATCCGGATCATCCCGTGCTTGCAATCCGGATCGGCTACCCGCAGTGAGAAACTGCGTTCGGGATCCGGATCGGCAGATCCAATCCGGATCGTCAGCCCGCAGGAGAAAACCTGCGTTCGGGATCCGGATCATCTTGCCCGATCCGGATCGGCTCCAACTTTTTCTTTAGAAAATTTCAGAGAAATTCAAGAAAAATCAGAAAAAGATTGTAAGCACAAATGTGTATCAACTTTAAACAAAAAGCATCGTTTCACTCAACAAGAAATAGATTATTCCAAATCTATCAATAATATCCAAAAATGAGACGAAAATTTACAAGAATTAAATCCCTTAAAGTTGAACACATTCAATTACATCTAACTTGATCTTATGAGTAATGCCTTTATCAAATAATCAATTCGGTAAAGAAAATGAAATACAAAGATCAATAAATGTTTGAAATCCCAAATATGGTAGATAATATTTCTAGACAATCTGTTGAAGAGAGTGGCTCTTTGAGCATCTTTCTTTAAAAACCCACCTTATACCAACCTTGAAATTTGACGGAGTCAAGTATTTCAACATGCATTTTACTTAATCAAAAATTGAACAACCATGCTTGGTATTCATGTGGTAGCTGCACACAATACTCGGACGACCGAGGTGGTAGCTCTTTCCTCCATGTGGTGGTAGTTTTCACACTCCTCATTGGGATGTAACTCTTTCCACATCTTTTGAGCATTTTTACTTTATCTTTGACTCCCCCTCAATTGGCTATCAATTATATAAGATATAAAGTATTCAACCAAAAATTGATCTCGATTTCATACTCGACTAAACAGTCAAATAAGATAATGACTATACCAAGAGATCATTGAGAGAGAAATTGACTTTGATCACTTAGAAAATGATTTAATTAATATAAACGATCATTGCAACAGTGAAATATTATGATGGCAAAAGCATAATAGATTTCTAAATGTGCGAAAAGATGCAATTAAAGTCAATTATGATCTATACTCAATTAGTGTCCTATGAATAAACATAGATATTGAATAGAACAAAACAAATACAAAACCTATCCTAAGCAAAGGTTTCAAAAAGAGGTTTATTTCAGGGAAAGCATTCCAATTGCTTTTCGCAAATGAATAAAACGTTTTTGATCCAAAGGTTTTGTTAAAATGTCAGCTAATTGATCTTCAGTTGAAACATATGAAAGTTGAAGAGTATTTGATTCAACTAGCTCTCTAAGAAAATGATATCTAAGTTCAATATGTTTTGTTCTAGAGTGCAACACAGGGTTTTTAGAAATGTTAATAGCACTTGTGTTGTCACAAAGAATTGTTACCGAAGATGCTGAAATCCGGAAGTCGCTCAATACGCTTTTCATCCAAATGAGTTGAGTTGAGCAACTTCCAGCTGAAATGTATTCCGCTTCGGCAGTCGAGAGTGCTATGCAATTCTGCTTTTTACTGTGCCATGCAACAAGGCAGTGGCCAAGATAGAAGCATGCACCACTCGTGCTTTTCCGATCATCCACTGATCCTGCCCAATCGGCATCTGAGTATCCAACAATATCCAAACTTGTTCCCATAGGATACCAAATTCCGAAATTAATTGATCCTTTGATATACCGGATGATCCTTTTCACCGCTTTCAGGTGAACCTCCTTTGGTGCAGATTGATATCTCGCGCAAATCCCAACACCAAAAGATATATCCGGGCGACTAGCCGTGAGATAAAGTAGACTTCCAATCATACTCCGATAAAGTTTCTCGTCTACGTTCTCACTATGTGATTCACTTCCAAGTCCCTTGTGGCTAGTTCCCATTGGAGTCGGAAAATCCTTCGAATTTTCTAAGTCAAACTTCTTCACCAACTCCATTGCATACTTGGATTGACTCAAGTGAATACCTTCATCATTTTGTTTAATTTGCAATCCAAGGAAAAATGTCAGTTCGCCCATCATGGACATCTCAAATTCGCTTTCCATGGTCTCCGCGAATTTAGAAGCATCATTATCTTTTGTTGCGCCAAATACAATGTCATCGACATAGATTTGTGCTACAATGAAATTGTTTTGATAATGCTTCACAAAGAGAGTCCTGTCAGCTCCCCCTCGAGTATAGCCCTTCTCCAAAAGGTGCTGTGTTAACCTTTCGTACCATGCTCGCGGTGCTTGTTTCGGACCGTAAAGAGCCTTTTTCAAACGAAAAACATGGTTAGGTTGTTTATGGTCTACAAAACCTTTCGGTTGAGCCACATAAACTTCCTCATTTAAAAACCCATTTAGAAATGCGCTCTTAACGTCCATTTGAAATAATTTGATTTTAAAATGACAAGCAATAGCAAAAAGTATACGAATGGACTCGAGTCTAGCTACAGGGGCGAATGTTTCGTCAAAGTCTATACCTTCTACTTGAGAGTAGCCTTGAGCAACTAATCGTGCCTTGTTCCTGATGATAGTACCATCCTCATCTTTCTTGTTCTTGAAGATCCATTTGGTACCTATCACATTATGTTGCTTTGGAGGCTTCGTTAATTCCCAGACTTTGTTTCGCTCAAATTGATGGAGCTCTTCCTGCATTGCTTTTATCCAGTAGTCATCCTGAAGAGCTTCATCTATGTCCTTTGGTTCGATTAAAGATACGTAGCAAGCGAATCCACAAACCAACTGCCTTCGAGTTCTAACTCCTTCTTGTGGATCTCCAATAATGTTCGATTCCGGATGATCCTTGGAGATTCGTAGCGTTTGTTGAAACGGAGTACTCGGAGGTACATGAGATGATTCCATTTACCTCCCAAAGATGGTTGACGAGTTGGCCCCATTAAATCCATGTGCAAAAGTTCTAAAGGCCGTTTTGTACCAACGTGGTTCAAGCTCTTGTGTGCAGTCCTGGACTGTTTTCCCTTTTGACAGCCGCCACACACAATGTTTTGTTTAAATAAAAGTTTTGGAATCCCCTTGACCACGTCCTTATTTGAAATTCTAGCAAGTTCCTTAAAATTTATGTGACCTAGCCTTTCATGCCAAATTGTTTCATTAATCAAAGAAACTAGGTTACAAGTTTCAGAAAATTTATTAGGAATAACATAACAATTGTTTTCTGATCTAACCCCTTTTAAAAAGAAAACATGGTCCTTATCAGTTACAACACATTCAACAGATGAAAAGTTAACTGAAAAACCATTGTCGCAAAGTTGACTTATGCTTATGAGGTTAGTCTTAAGGCCATCAACAAATAACACATTATTTAGAACCGGGCCATCTGGAATAGCTACTGTTCCTTTTCCAACAATTTTGGAAGAACGACCGTCTCCGAAAACAACACGTCCTCCGGAGATTTTCTCAAGATTTTGAAAACTATTTTTGTCACCGGTCATGTGACGGGAACACCCGCTATCCAGATACCAAGACGAGCTATCATATGCATGCAAGGAAATATTGGAAACAAGACAAGGGAAAATTTCACCTTTGCGCACCCAAACCTTTTTGGAATGCGTCTGTAATGGTCGTGAAGTTATATGCCTAGGTGAAAGCGTCTTGTTAAAAAGATTGTTGCTCCTTGATGAAATCGTCTTGCGCGGTGAACTACCAAGTCTCTTTTCATTTGAAAAGTTTTGCTTTGATTTCCGGGGAGGAGCCTTTTTGGTAGTTGTTGCAAGAGGTGCTTGAGATGAGCGTTCGACTCCCGTCTTGCAATATCTTCTTATGTGCCCTGAAATACCACAACGAAAACATACCTTAGAGCTTGACGATCCCGAAGAGGATGAAGTAGGTTTGTTGTCGTTGTTTGTCTTGAATTCCGGTGTCGGAGGAGGAGATACCGACTGAGGCACAAAAACTGTCCCACTCGAACTTGGACTGATTCCAGTTTGAGTGTACCCGAGGCCGAACCGATTAGTTTGACCAAGACCAAGAAGCCTATCCAACTTACTCCTTCCTGAAGAGAATCGCTGCAAGTCATCCTTGAGTTGGAGAATGGTCTTAGTCATTTCCAGGTTATCCTGTCGAGCCTCGTTGTAGAGCCTTGAGAAGTGATCCGCTTTATCTACCAAGTTTGAATGTTCCTTCTCAAAAAGCTCAATGGACTCTTGAAGGGAAACATTTACTTTTATCAAATTTTCCCTTTCCACTTCAAGAGCGTTTGAGAGAGAAGTTGCCCTTTTTGCTTCTTCTTCGAGATCATGCAATCTCCCTCTCAAACTCTTGTTTTGCTTAGCCACTTTCTTTGAATCCCTCAAAAGTCTGTGATAGGCTAGAGCAAAATCTTCACCTTCCGAGTCATCCGATTCATTGTCCGTTGCATTCTTTTCAATAGTGGAGTTGGACAGTGACTCAGACGTACTTGCCATAAAGCACATGAATGGTGAAGATGCGGACGCGTGGAATGCCGTGGTGCTCTTTTCTTCATCACTTGAAGACGACTCATTTGACGTTGAGTTGTCATCCCAAGTGACGACTTGCATCGCCTTCTTCTTTGCCGGATACTTATTAGGACACTCCGTTGCAATGTGGCCGTAGCCTCGACATTTGAAACATTGTAGTTGTCCTTCTGAACTTTTCTTATCCTTTGAGAAGTTCTCCTGCTTTCTTGACTTGTAACTTGAAGTACCCTTGCCTTTGTTCGACTTTCCGAAGGATGGAGATTTGCTTGAATTACCCCTTCGAAAATTGCGGCGAAACTTTCTTGTCAAGAGAGCGAGCTGCTTCTCAAATTCCTCCATAGAAAGGTTCTCGTCATCGTCTGAGGAGGATGTATCCGCGTCTTCTTCCTTAGTTGTTTTCAACGCATAACCTGAAGACTTAGAAGTGGATGCTTTTCCAGAAGAATTGTTAGTAGTAAAAGTCATTTCATAAGTTTGTAATGAACCAACTAATTCTTCTACACGTATTTCGTCCGGGTGTTTAATAGTTTCAATGGCAGTAACCTTTGGGCGAAATCGTTCAGGAAGAGTTCTTAAGATCTTTCTTACAATCTTAAATTCTGGAATCTTCTCTCCCAGATTAGCACATGAGTTTACGATGTCTTGCAATCGTGTATAATAGTCCGTGAAAGATTCATTTTCTGCCATCAAGATAGAGTCAAACTTGCTCGTAAGCATTTGCAGTTTCTGAATCTTCACGAGGTTAGTTCCCTCATGTGTAACCTGAAGAACATCCCAGATTTCTTTCGCAGTCTCACATGCCGAGATGCGAGAGAATTCTGTTTGAGATAAGGCATTAAAAATAGCATTAATTCCCTTGCCATTGTAAGAAGATAAGTCTAACTCTTCCTTGGTCCATTTCGACCTAGGTTTTAAGGTGCGAACATCAGAGATAATTTCAGTTGGATTAGACCATCCTAATTCAATTGATTGCCACACCCTTTCGTCGATGGAAGTTAAAAAGCTTTCATCCGTACTTTCCAGTACGCATAATTTGTTCCATCAAAGAAAGGGGGTCGATTGATGTTTCCACCTTCAACCATTGTTTACAACCCTATTCCCGCTCTGATACCACTTGTTGGGTTATATGTAATAAGGATCTAAATAGGGGAAGAAACACCTAGAGGGGGGTGAATAGGTGTAAACGTATAAACACTCAAAAATCGTTGCGATAAAAACCCAATGCGGAAATAAAAACAATACGCAAGATTTTTACGTGGAAAACTCCATCACCGGAGTAAAAACCACGGGACCGATAACACGGCAGAAATCCACTAGAATTAAAACACGTACAAGGTGATTTACCGTACACACTTACGAACTCAACCTTTTCCATACGCTCCTAGAGGATCTTCTCCGCTCGCTCCACGACGCTTCTCGAATCCACGATCTGCGCCCAACGCCGAATCCACGGGCGTCCAACGTCGAATCCACGACGTCTGACCGAATCCACGGTCTTCACCCAATAGCACCCTTCGAATCCACGAACGTGCCTCGCTCCGAATCCACGAGAGCGGTTGAACCTTGAATCCACAAGGACACGCGAATCCACGCGCCGATTTGGGGTAAATCGTTGTTTTGGGTGGTGATGATCCGCCGAATACTAGATCAAAGATAGATCGGAAATACATCTAAGATTCATTAGTTTGATTCAAATCAAGATGTGTAGTATGAAAACCTAGAATCAAACTAATCCATATAGATGAAGAAACATAGAGTATTCTCTAATGATTTCCTTTATTCTCTATATGTGGATCTATAGCCGTATAAAATGATACAAGAAAATGACGGCTATATTCACTATGGGGATTAACCCTAAGAAAAAGCGTCATAGGGTCAATTTATAGGTTAGAACCCTAGGAAGGAGATAAGAACTCGAAAAACCTGCCATTTCTGGAAATTAACGGACGGCGATCCGGATCGTGTTAGCTGAGATCCGGATAGTCATAACGAATCAGCCATTCCAGAAAAACGAAGGTTTCGGGATCCGGATCGAAGTCCTTGATCGGATCGTTCATACAGTTCACCAAACATCAACGTTCTGGGATGCCGGATTGCGTAGCCTGATCCGGATCGATCAAGGAAGATGGTAAACTCACGTTCGGGGATCCGGATCAAAGAGGCTCGATCCGATTGAACTGAAGTATGACGAACCCCTTCGGGATCCGATCGAGTACAACCTGATCCGGATCCATGACCATGTCCCAAGTCCAGTTTTTGGTATTAAATCAATAAAGATTCTTCCAAGTGTTTCTAACACTAACAAGAAGATTCGAAACACCACAAAATCTTTAGTTAAAACATACCTGATCC
>CM055073.1:34838078-34868071 GCA_029204045.2 Tillandsia leiboldiana | reverse complement strand
ACAAAAAATTAGAAGGATACGGATTATTCAGACTCGTCTGAACTGACAGCCGAGAATTGAAAGATTTTATTAATCGCTTGTTCATGGTGATGATTCTTATTACCTTCTTTATTTCTTCCTTTACCTCAATTAGTTCATTTGATATACGTTCTTGCTCGTTGGAGAGCCTTTGCTGTTCTTTAATGATTGAGGTAACTGATGCCTCATCATCAGAGTTGATGGTGGTGCTTGTTGTGCCGGAGTGCTGGTTGGACTGGAGGAGTTGCTGCTTGGATGTTTGCAGAGGTTGTGCTGTTGGTTGTTGTTGTCGTTGTGCTCGTGTGTGAGGAGGTATGAAAGGTCTATCTGGCTTTGTCGAGAGAGGACTTTACAATTGTTGTGTCATTGATCGTTCCCGAATGTGCATGTAAGGAACTCGCATTCGTGTCAGCTTTAAATTTCTAAGAGATGCGCATGATATTCATTGGATAAGGTAGTCTCTCTGACGGATGAGCTTGTCCACATAGCGTGCCATCCTTGCCAGATGACGGATAGGGAATGTTAAGTAGCTCCCATTGCTGCTGCGGGTTTCCAAGAAGATAAAGGAATAACATTCTTTCCCACGAAGAACCTTGTGTTCATGTTTGGATAATATTGTAACAAACAATGAAGTTTAAGATGCGGTACTCTGGTCGTAGTTCTTTGAGAGAAAACGGAGTTCCTGTCGACCGAGTATTTGGAACACAGATTCCATCAACTACCACTCTCCAGGAGTAGGTGTTGAAGGCTTGATTCTTTCAGGTAATGAGAGCCATCGGCTCGGGCGTCATACCTAGTACCTCTCCAATTAGCTGAGGCGTTACTTTTATTCTGACATTCTTGACTAATGTTTGAAAATCCCGACGCCGCTTTCCTGATCAACTAGATAGCAGGATTTGATAAACATCCTCACTGAGTGAAGACAATACCCAGTGGTCTCGGGAAGTCGCAAATGGAAGCAAGACCTATCTGGTCAAAAAATCCCAAATGCCGAGAGCGACTTTTCAAGGCTTTGACATCAACATGCCTTTCGCCAAGCATTCTCTGTTCTCAAAATCCTTATCTGCCGAGCTGACAAAGTCTTGTGGAGTGGTTCGCTAGCAGTGGTTGCTCAATGGAATTCATTGAGCACTCCCTCTTTTGCGAGCAACACTTTTTCTTTGTCTTCCCAGAAGTTTCTTCCATTGGAGCTTGCCCTTTTCAGCAGCAGTAGCGGAGCCTTCGATGTTTCAGCAGGTGCTTTTCCTTTGAAGGTGGGAACAGAGTCGTTGCTTCAACTTGCAGTTCATCCCAGCAATGATTCGTTTCCGATTCGGTCGGAATCATTTTAGTCTTTTTCGCCTTCTTAGCCTTCTTAGCCCTCTTGGGCTGACGGTCTCTTGTATGTACCATAGCAGCAAGTAGGAAAACAATCCAAGTGATCACCATTGCTAATGGTTGAGAAAAAGAAATCCTGTGAAGACCAACTCAAGACACATGAAAAATGTTTAATTTTCAAAGATTTGAAAAATTGTACCCAAACAATCATAATCATGTAGAGAGACTAAGAATCAAATTAGTTTTGCAAAAGGACTTTTAAAAATAGATCAATTGCATGATTTTCGAAAATCCTTATTATATGCCCTAAAACCGAATTTTTAGAAATCGAAGCCTAAAAATCCGTTAATCAGGAGAAACCTAGCATATAATCAAAACTAATCTACCCAGAGTTCTTATTTCAAAAGAAATTTGATCAAAAACCATCCACAAACAAATTGATCCAAGAATTCGTCACGTTTGAGGAGGAAAAGAGAAAAACGGTGAAAAAACCGAGATTTTGATCAATAAAACTTACTTGGATTGAAGAACTTGAGTTTGAAAGCTTCCAAGGAGGATGAAATCTAGAGAGAAGCGCTCTGGAAACTTTGGAACAAAAGATTGGAGTAAAAGAAATCAAAAACCTTTTGTTCTTTATAAAACCTAGCCGCGATCCGGATCATTCATGCTTGCGATCCGGATCGGCTACCCGCAGTGAGAAACTGCGTTCGGGATCCGGATCGGCAGATCCAATCCGGATCGTCAGCCCGCAGAAGAAAACCTGCGTTCGGGATCCGGATCATCTTGCCCGATCCGGATCGGCTCCAACTTTTTCTTTAGAAAATTTCAGAGAAATTCAAGAAAAACCAGAAAAAGATTGTAAGCACAAATGTGTATCAACTTTAAACAAAAATCATCGTTTCATACAACAAGAATTAGATTATGCCAAATCTATCAATAATATCCAAAAATGAAACGAAAATTTACAAAAATTAAATCCCTTAAAGTTGAACACCTTCAATTACATCTAACTTGATCTTATGAGTAATGCCTTTATCAAATCATCAATTCAGTAAAGAAAATGAAATACAAAGATCAATAGATGTTTGAAATCCCAAATATAGTAGATAATATCTAGACAATCTGTTGAAGAGAGTGGCTCTTTGAGCATCTTTCTTTAAAAACCACCTTATACCAACCTTGAAATTTGACAGAGTCAAGTATTTCAACATGCATTTTACTTAATCAAAAATTGAACAACCATGCTTGGTATACATGTGGTAGCTGCACACAATACTCGGACGACCGAGGTGGTAGCTCTTTCCTCCATGTGGTGGTAGTTTTCACACTCCTCATTGGGATGTAACTCTTTCCACATCTTTTGAGCATTTTACTTTTCTTGACTCCCCCTCAATTGGCTATCAATTATTTAAGATATAAAGTATTCAACCAAAATTGATCTCGATTTCATACTCGACTAAGCAGTCAAATAAGATAATGACTATACCAAGAGATCATTGAGAGAGAAATTGACTTTGATCACTTAGAAGATGATTTAATTAACATAAATGATCATTGCAACAGTGAAATATTATGATGGCAAAAGCATAATAAATTTCTAAATGTGCGAAAAGATGCAATTAAAGTCAATTATGATCTATGCTCAATTAATGTCCTATGTACAAACATAGATAATGAACAAAACAAAACAAATACAAAACCTATCCTAAGCAAAGGTTTCAAAAAGAAGTTTATTTCAAGGAAAGCATTCCAATTGCTTTTCGCAAATGAATAAAACGTTTTTGATCCAAAGGTTTGTTAAATGTCAGCTAATTGATCCTCAGTTGAAATATGAAAGTTGAAGAGTATTTGATTCAACTAGCTCTCTAAGAAAATGATATCTAAGTTCAATATGTTTTGTTCTAGAGTGCAACACAGGGTTTTTAGAAATGTTAATTGCACTTGTGTTGTCACAAAGAATTGTTACCGAAGATGCTGAAATGCGGAAGTCGCTCAATACGCTTTTCATCCAAATGAGTTGAGTTGAGCAACTTCCAGCTGAAATGTATTCCGCTTCGGCAGTCGAGAGTGCTATGCAATTCTGCTTTTTACTGTGCCATGCAACAAGGCAATGGCCAAGATAGAAGCATGCACCACTCGTGCTTTTCCGATCATCCACTGATCCTGCCCAATCGGCATCTGAGTATCCAACAATATCCAAACTTGTTCCCATAGGATACCAAATTCCGAAATTAATTGATCCTTTGATATACCGGATGATCCTTTTCACCGCTTTCAGGTGAACCTCCTTTGGTGCTGATTGATATCTCGCGCAAATCCCAACACCAAAAGATATATCCGGGCGACTAGCCGTGAGGTAAAGTAGACTTCCAATCATACTTCGATACAGTTTCTCGTCTACATTCTCACTATGTGATTCACTTCCAAGTCCCTTGTGGCTAGTTCCCATTGGAGTCGGAAAATCTTTCAATTTTCTAGATCAAACTTTTTGACCAACTCCATTGCATACTTGGATTGACTCAAGTGAATACCTTCATCATTTTGTTTAATTTGCAATCCAAGGAAATAAGTCAATTCGCCCATCATGGACATCTCAAATTCGCTTTCCATGGTCTCCGCGAATTTAGAAGCATCATTATCTTTTTGTTGCGCCAAATACAATGTCATCGACATAGATTTGTGCTACAATGAAATTGTTTTGATAATGCTTCACAAAGAGAGTCCTGTCAGCTCCCCCTCGAGTATAGCCCTTCTCCAAAAGGTGCTTTGTTAACCTTTCGTACCATGCTCGCGGTGCTTGTTTCAGACCGTAAAGAGCCTTTTTCAAACGAAAAACATGGTTAGGTTGTTTATGGTCTACAAAACCTTTCGGTTGAGCCACATAAACTTCCTCATTTAAAAAACCCATTTAGAAATGCGCTCTTAACGTCCATTTGAAATAATTTGATTTTAAAATGACAAGCAATAGCAAAAAGTATACGAATGGACTCGAGTCTAGCTACAGGGGCGAATGTTTCGTCAAAGTCTATACCTTCTACTTGAGAGTAGCCTTGAGCAACTAATCGTGCCTTGTTCCTGATGATAGTACCATCCTCATTTTCTTGTTCTTGAAGATCCATTTGGTACCTATCACATTATGTTGCTTTGGAGGCTTCGTTAATTCCCAGACTTTGTTTCGCTCAAATTGATGGAGCTCTTCCTGCATTGCTTTAATCCAGTAGTCATCCTGAAGAGCTTCATCTATGTCTTTGGTTCGATTAAAGATACGTAGCAAGCGAATCCACAAACCAACTGCCTTCGAGTTCTAACTCCTTCTTGTGGATCTCCAATAATGTTCGATTCCGGATGATCCTTGGAGATTCGTAGCGTTTGTTGAAACGGAGTACTCGGAGGTACATGAGATGATTCCTGCACCTCCCAAAGATGGTTGATTAGTTGCCCCATTAATATCCATGTGAAAGTTCAAAGGCCGTTTTGTACCAACGTGGTTCAAGCTCTTGTGCAGTCCTGGACTGTTTTCCCTTTTGGACAACCGTCCACACACATGTTTTTTTAAATAAAAGTTTTGGAATCCCCATGACCACGTCCTTATTTGAAATTCTAGCAAGTTCCTTAAAATTTATGTGACTAGCCTTTCATGCCAAATGTTTCATTAATCAAAGAAACTAGGTTACAAGTTTCAGAAAATTTATTAGGAATAACACTAACAATTGTTTTCAGATCTAACCCCTTTAAAAAAGAAAACATGGTCCTTATCAGTTACAACACATTCAACAGATGAAAGTTAACTGAAAAAAACCATTGTCGCAAAGGTGTACTTATGCTTATGAGGTTAGTCTTAAGGCCATCAACAAATAACACTTTATTTATGAATCGGGGCATCTGGAATAGCTACTGTTCCTTTTCAACAATTTTGGAAGACGACAGTCTCTCGAAAACAACACGTCCCTCCGGAGATTTTCTCAAGATTTTGAAAAATATTTTTGTACCGGTCATGTGACGGGAACACCCGCTATCCAGATAAAGACGAGCTATCATATGCATGCAGGAAATATTGGAAACAAGACAAGGGAAATTTCACCTTTGCGCACCCAAACCTTTTGGAATGCGTATTCGTAATGGTCGTGAAGTTATATGCCTAGGTGAAGAAGCGTCTTGTTAAATTGTTCTTTTTCTTTTGTCATCGTCTTGCGCGGTGAACTACCAAGTCTCTTTTCTTTGAAAAGTTTTGCTTTGATTTCCGGGGAGGAGCCTTTTTGGTAGTTGTTGCAAGATGTGCTTGAGATGAGCGTTCGTACTCCCGTCTTGCATATCTTCTTAGTGCCCTGAAATACCACAACGAAAACATACCTTAGAGCTTGACGATCCCAGAAGAGGATGAAGTAGGTTTGTTGTCGTTGTTTGTCTTGAATTCCGGTGTCGGAGGAGGAGATACCGACTGAGGCACAAAAACTGTCCCACTCGAACTGGGACTGATTCCAGTTTGAGTGTACCCGAGGCCGAACCGATTAGTTTACCAAGACAAGAAGCTATCCACTTAATCCTTCCTGAAGAGAATCCGCTGCAAGTCTCCTTGAGTTGGAGAATGGTCTTGTCATTTCCAGGTTATCCTGTCGAGCCCTCGTTGTAGCGCTTGAAAGTGATCGCGTTATCACCAAGTTTGAATGTTTCCTTTCTCAAAAGCTCAATGGACTCTTGAAGGGAAACATTTACTTTTATCAAATTTTCCCTTTCCACTTCAAGAGCGTTTGAGAGAGAAGTTGCCCTTTTTGCTTCTTCTTCGAGATCATGCAATCTCCCTCTCAAACTCTTGTTTTGCTTAGCCACTTTCTTTGAATCCCTCAAAAGTCTGTGATAGGCTAGAGCAAAATCTTCACCTTCCGAGTCATCCGATTCATTGTCCGTTGCATTCTTTTCAATAGTGGAGTTGGACAGTGACTCAGACGTACTTGCCATAAAGCACATGAATGGTGAAGATGCGGACGCGTGGAATGCCGTGGTGCTCTTTTCTTCATCACTTGAAGACGACTCATTTGACGTTGAGTTGTCATCCCAAGTGACGACTTGCATCGCCTTCTTCTTTGCCGGATACTTATTAGGACACTCCGTTGCAATGTGGCCGTAGCCTCGACATTTGAAACATTGTAGTTGTCCTTCTGAACTTTTCTTATCCTTTGAGAAGTTCTCCTGCTTTCTTGACTTGTAACTTGAAGTACCCTTGCCTTTGTTCGACTTTCGAAGGATGGAGATTTGCTTGAATTACCCCTTCGAAAATTGCGGCGAAACTTTCTTGTCAAGAGAGCGAGCTGCTTCTCAAATTCCTCCATAGAAAGGTTCTCGTCATCGTCTGAGGAGGATGTATCCGCGTCTTCTTCCTTAGTTGTTTTCAACGCATAACCTGAAGACTTAGAAGTGGATGCTTTTCCAGAAGAATTGTTAGTAGTAAAAGTCATTTCATAAGTTTGTAATGAACCAACTAATTCTTCTACACGTATTTCGTCCGGGTGTTTAATAGTTTCAATGGCAGTAACCTTTGGGCGAAATCGTTCAGGAAGAGTTCTTAAGATCTTTCTTACAATCTTAAATTCTGGAATCTTCTCTCCCAGATTAGCACATGAGTTTACGATGTCTTGCAATCGTGTATAATAGTCCGTGAAAGATTCATTTTCTGCCATCAAGATAGAGTCAAACTTGCTCGTAAGCATTTGCAGTTTCTGAATCTTCACGAGGTTAGTTCCCTCATGTGTAACCTGAAGAACATCCCAGATTTCTTTCGCAGTCTCACATGCCGAGATGCGAGAGAATTCTGTTTGAGATAAGGCATTAAAAATAGCATTAATTCCCTTGCCATTGTAAGAAGATAAGTCTAACTCTTCCTTGGTCCATTTCGACCTAGGTTTTAAGGTGCGAACATCAGAGATAATTTCAGTTGGATTAGACCATCCTAATTCAATTGATTGCCACACCCTTTCGTCGATGGAAGTTAAAAAAGCTTTCATCCGTACTTTCCAGTACGCATAATTTGTTCCATCAAAGAAAGGGGGTCGATTGATGTTTCCACCTTCAACCATTGTTTACAACCCTATTCCCGCTCTGATACCACTTGTTGGGTTATATGTAATAAGGATCTAAATAGGGGAAGAAACACCTAGAGGGGGGTGAATAGGTGTAAACGTATAAACACTCAAAAATCGTTGCGATAAAAACCCAATGCGGAAATAAAAACAATACGCAAGATTTTTACGTGGAAAACTCCATCACCGGAGTAAAAAACCACGGGACCGATAACACGGCAGAAATCCACTAGAATTAAAACACGTACAAGGTGATTTACCGTACACACTTACGACTCAACCTTTTCCATACGCTCCTAGAGGATCTTCTCCGCTCGCTCCACGACGCTTCTCGAATCCACGATCTGCGCCCAACGCCGAATCCACGGCGTCCAACGTCGAATCCACGACGTCTGACCGAATCCACGGTCTTCACCCAATAGCACCCTTCGAATCCACGAACGTGCCTCGCTCCGAATCCACGAGAGCGGTTGAACCTTGAATCCACAAGGACACGCGAATCCACGCGCCGATTTTGGGGTAAATCGTTGTTTTGGGTGGTGATGATCCGCCGAATACTTAGATCAAAGATAGATCGGAAATACCATCTAAGTATTCATTAGTTTGATTCAACTCAAGATGTGAGTATGAAAACCTAGAATCAAACTAATCAATATAGATGAAGAAACATAGAGTATTCTCTAATGATTTCCTTTCTTCTCTATATGTGGATCTATAGCCGTATAAAATGATACAAGAAAATGACGGCTATATTCACTATGTGGATTAACCCTAGAAAAAGAGTCATAGGGTCAATTTATAGGTTAGAAACCCTAGGAAGGAGATAAGAATCAAAAACCTGCCATTTCTGGAAATTTAACGGACGGCGATCCGGATCGTGTTAGCTGAGATCCGGATCGTCATAACGAATCAGCCAATTCCAGAAAAACGAAGGTTCGGGATCCGGATCGAAGTCCTTGATCCGGATCGTTCATACAGTTCACCAAACATCAACGTTCGGGATCCGGATTGCGTAGCCTGATCCGGATCGTTCAAGGAAGATGGTAAACTCAACGTTCGGGATCCGGATCAAAAAGGCTACGATCCGGATTGAACTGAAGTATGAACGAACCACCTTCGGGATCCGGATCGAACAACCTGATCCGGATCCTGAACATGTCCCAAGTCCAGTTTTTGATTATTATTCAATGAGAGATTCTTCCAAGTGTTTCTACACTACAAGAAGTATTCGGATCACACAAAATCTTTAGTTAAACATACCTGATCCTTTTGAATTCTTCTTTCTTGAGATTGAGTTAAATGATCCAACTTTCTTTACCTTCAATCTTCAGGACTTGAAACTTTCACGAAACTACGCCAACTTAAATTCCGTAACACAAACAGATCGGTATCTCGATGCTCAAAGCACAACTCAGTCGGAGAACCCTCCACGACTCAATCTCACAACACTGACCCACTCAACGAAAGTACCACACAGCTGGGACCACCGTCTCCCCCAACGGCTCCCACAACAACACCCCACTCATAGGCGGGAAGAACCGACTGACGCGACAAGGATCCGAAAATCCCGATAGACCCGTGCCTAGAACCCTAATCAAACAAGAACAGACTCTAGGCTCCGCCTATCGAAGTTCTCGATCCTTTACCGTTCAAGAATTCGGCCCTTCTCGGTTAAGGTGGGAACTGTCACAACACACTAACTCACGGCTGGAGACGCTCCACAGCCAGATCCGCGAAGGGTCCGAAGACCCCCGGGAGACTAACGCCTACGTCCCCAAGAAAGAAAACAGCCCTTAGAACCCAGATCACTCGACTCATCTCGGGTGGATAAGTTTATAAGAAACAGTGACGTTATTTCAGAAACCCTTTGATCTGAGAGAAACCCATCTTTTAACGATTTTTAGTCTTTTCAGGAAAACCCTTTGAAAATAAGTTTTATGTCCAAACCTCGAGGAACCACTGCCCTCGTCCTATCAAACAAGAATAGACTCAGGCATCCCTGCGAGGCTTGGAAGAAAACATTGGCTGACTAAAATCATGTGTTCGTCCAAAAAAGGTTCTGGGTTCAAGGTCCTGCTAACACACGTGCACCACGATCACAACGTGGTGGGGACGAGAAGAACAGCGAAAACTAAAAACCCGGGACCACCGTTTATCTGAAACGGTTCCCAAAACACCAACACTGGCCTAACCCAGCCACCAGACCCCACTCGGCCCCCAGGCCCGAGTGCAACACCCGTCCCACAACACTCTGACCACTCGGCCCACTACCCGGGCGAGGAACTCTATGTCCAGAAAGATATGCAATGTGTGGGAGGTCTAAAGCATAAAAGAACCTAGCCCAGATTAAGGTTCTCTATTGGTCTGGTTACACATGCAACATATGACGGGGGTGCTAGTCAAAGTTCCAATGAAACACTTAAACTAGCATGCAAAATCCTACCATAATAGAATTAGAGAGAAGTCCGCAGACTTGGAGATAAAAACCAACCCACCTCGGTAAGCCACCAATTGCTCGTAGACACTTGCAATTGGCCTCCACGCGATCCGCACGCAAAACGGTGCACGCTGCCGGAGTCCGCACGCAAAACGGAGCACGATGCCGGAGTCCGCATGCAAAACGGAGTCCGCACGCAAAACGGTGCACGGTGCCGGAGTCCGCACGCAAAACGGAGCACAGTGCCGGAATCCGCACGCGGAACGGAGCACGGTACCAGAATCCACACGCAAAACGGCGACCGCACGCAAAACGGTGCACGCCGTCGGGGTCCGCACGCAAAACGGTGCAGTAACACGGTCCCTAAAACAGATAAAAGTAAGGGGGTTAATCCAACGGTCCAAAAGAACGCCCCAAAAACTGTACAAAAATACAGTAAAATTAGCACATGGGACCTACACGGCTGCGCCGCCGCGCCAAAATGCTCCGCCGGCGAACTTCGCACGCTCCACGAGGCCCACGACGCCACGCCACACAACCCACCATCTCCTCCCTCAAACCCCCTCTCGCTCGGTTGAAGAAGAAAGGAAAAGAAAGGAAGAAGGTGGCGTGCGGGGGAGAAAGAAGAAGAAGAGGAAAAGAGGGATGGTCCACGGTGCACCGGTCCACGGTGCACCGGCCAATCCGGACCCTCCAACCGCCCGGTCCACGGCACAAAGCGGTGCACCACGCGCAGGCGACCGCGCGCCCGCCACGTGGCCGCGCCCCAGCGCGCCACGCGGGCGCGCAGTCCACGCGCCACACGGGCGCGTGACACCGCGCCCGCGCAGGCGCGGGACACGGGCGCGTGACACGGGCGCGCCCACCTGCTCCCGCGCGGGCCTCCAACGCGGGGGCCGCCACGTGGCGGCCCCTGCGCTGACACGCGCAGGCGCGCGTTCCCAACGCGCGCCAGCTGCGCGCCTTGAGCCGCCTCGGGATCCGCGCCGTCGCCTCGCCTCGGGAAACGTGCTGCGCCGCCTCGAAAAACGCGCACGCCTACCGGACTCCAAAACCAACAAATAAATAGTCCATTCTTAGCGATTTCGCGCGCTGAATCCAAAAACGATGTCAGTTTCTCCAAATTCTCATCCGAAAATTACGGAGTGCCCCCGGATAGCCCACTCGATCCGATTTTCGCGCCGAGTCCAAATCTGAAGTCCGATTTGCCCAATTCCAACTCTAAAAATTCTCGAAGGCAACCGGAGAGGTAAACTTTTATCCAAACTTCGCCCGGAGTCCAAATTTGACATCTGCGTCGCGCGAAACCACTTCCAAACACTCGACGGGTCCTCCAAATTCCCACATGATCCCTTTTAAAACCCGAAGTCCAACACTTGAGTCCAAAATGCGCGCAACCACTACCGACACACCACGCAGGCCTGCAGTGATGCAACTAAAACCCAAATTGCACCACAAATCCAATTCTCGGGCCCAACACGCGCACAAACACTCCCAAAGGCCACTAAAAGCTGCTCAACAACCAGCAAGCCCAACGCGGGGGATTCCAGGACCTCACATCCTCCCCCACTAAAAGAAAGTTTCGTCCTCGAAACTAAATCAAGTCCATCAGGAGTCACAAATACCACGGGTAGGTATCCAACAACACGCCTCCGGCTCCCGAAACACCACTCACTCCCCGTGATTACTCCGCAACAACAACAGCAACAAGTACGGTATGGCCCGATGTGCAATTCTCTCATCTCTCGAGCCAGAAATTGCAACGGGCGCCCCTCGTACTCCAACAACACAGATCTCAAAGGGGCAAGTAAATCGCGGGCGAGAAAAACACATCACTCCTGAGCTGAGACGTGAAATACCAAAGGGGCTCCAATAAATGGCTGGGGGAGACAGAAATAACCACCAGTGCAACACGCATCATCCAATAAGGAACGGAATCCAATAAGCTGGGGTCTTCACTCGGCTACCTCCCGATCCAAAACCACCCGAGTGGACTACTCAACTGCAGGCTACCCTCAAAAGGGATCCTCAAGAGACACAATCTCATGCCACAGTTGGTCACTCAACATGCTATCATAACCCCAACGGACCCACGGGTCGAAGTCGATCCCTCAACTAATAAGGAACACCCTGACGGGGACCAAACCGTCGGTGAACGGGACCGAAAACTGGCTCGCAAGGCGATCATAATGCTGAAGCCCAAACTCGCGGTCAAAAGTCCGAACCATCAACGATAATCCGCGTAAAACCCACTCCAGATGCTGAGTAATCTGAACTGATAGCCAAGCAGGCATGGCCTACGCCCAGGTATAACAATCAAAGCTGGAAATAATAGGCGAACAGAAAGGCTCAACTGTGGGATCCAAGCTGCCTACAAAACAGCGGTTCGTCCTGCCACGAAACCCATAGGGTTGGACTAATGATGCGCGGACCGAAGATCAACCCACGGTAACTCCACAGCTACAAAGGAGGCATCACCACCGTGTACCAACGGCGTGGCACTAGGTCAATCAGACCCCTCGATCCATCAGATCCTGCAACTGCACCATCAGCTCTCTCAACTCCACAAGCGATATCCAATGAGGTGCTGTCGAGGGTGGCGCGGTTCCCCGAACCACGTCAAACGCAATCTCTATCTCCCTTACCGGCGGCATTATCAACAGCTCAGGTGAAATCACACCCGGGATCTCATGGGCAACAAAGATATCCCTGAGTCCCGGTGTCGCCGTAAGCACCTCTCTCACTGTCGCTAAAACCTGTGTGCTCTATGTCAACCAATCCCCAGGCGCTGGGTCAAAACACCGAACTGTCACAGTTTCCAACCAGTCTGCCGATACAACTCACGGCCTCAACTGCATTGGACATAATCCGCAGGCCTCCTCCACATGCACAACACCAACAGAAACCTGCACCTCTAGTGCACGTGGTACAAATCTACTTCCAGCCCAGACAGGAAAGCCAAAAACACTCAATTCAAACCGCTATAAAGAAATCATGCCCGCGATAACCTGGTCCACTACCGTAGCGCCCTCCAACCGGGCGGTACAGACTCATCCGCTGGATGTAGATGGTCGTCGCACAGTCTGCCCGACATCGTGGCCCTATCTGCCTGAAAATGTCCCGACTGTCCACACGAAAAACATCGCCCCTGCCTGTGGTCACACTGCGGCGCAGAATGCGGCCCACCGCGAACGACTCCGTCATCCCGCTGCTACTGCTGATACATCGGCTGTGGAGAACCTCCTGGTCTCTGTCTCCTCTGAGACTCACGACCCTATGGCTGGGATCGTGGCGGCCCCGGGGGGGTCACGATCTACTCAACTGTCTAAACTCAGGCGGCACTGGATGCCTCTCCCCGGAGCTGGTCCCTGGCGTCCGTCTCTCTCTGACATGATCACTGATCCTCGGTCAACCCACCGAGCCTGCTCAATCGCTGCATCTAACGTCGGCACTCGCCGAAAATACACCAAGTGATAGATATCCTGATGCAGCCCTCTCTCAACTAGCTCAACCTTCTGGGCCTCATCCCGGTGACATGAGGTACACGGCTCAACAGTCGCAAAACTCGTGAACAAACTCCTGAAGAGATCGACTCCCCTGCTGCAGACGTCTAAGATCCCCTTCCAGTTTCTGCTTACACTGTCAGGAAAGAAGGCCCTGAGCAGCAAAGCACGAAACTCGCTCCAAGTCAACAACTGCGCTCCCGGTGGTCCAACTGGACGAACTCGACGCCACCAAATCTCGGCGTCCTTTTCCAAAAGTGCGTAGCCAAGTGCACCTGATGTTTCTCCATTGCTGCTATCCAGTTTTCAGCCTCCCACGGCTCCAAGCTCAACCCTGCCAATCGGGGTGGATCAGACTGCCGGGACTGGCTCAATCGACTGATGATGTCCCAAAGCTCATCTACTATCCGCCATCCACCCTACCTCGGTGCCTCGGCACAACTCGTCGACACGGAGGGGGCTGCCCGCTCCATCGGCGCCACTGGTACAACAGAAAATGCCACTGCATAGGAAAAGTGCTGGAGGACTCTCAAGCGGTACTGCAACCAGCTGTGCTCTCTGCTCCAACAGGCGCATCATGCGCTCCATATTTTCCTCCTGGCGCCTGGCCGCCACCTCCTGGCGCCGCAACGCCTCAGTCATCTGGGCCACCTGAGCCCGCAGCTCCTGAACCTCGCTCTGCCTCGCCTGCTCGGCCTCCCGCCGCTCGGGCTCCTCACCCAAGGTCGAACGCCCTCTCGTCGCTACACGACGTCTCGGCGGCATCGCAGGTAACTGAAACAAAAACGGATGTCAGGACATAACAACCATACGACCCAATCCGGCGAGAGTCTAAAACTTGTTATCCTTCCTAAAGTATTATGTTGTCTGCAGCCAACATAATCACTTTGAGAAAATAACATGTCAAATCACTCATCCCAACTCTAGGGAGAAGTAAAACTCAATCTGGACTCTCGCTAAAAGTCACGACTCTCACGTAGTCATCCTAATGTCCAACCACAAGCCTAGGGTTTCTAAGTCCTCAATGACCTATATCCTAGGCTCTGATACCACTCTAATCTGTCACGCCCCGGGGTCGAAACTGCGACCCGGGCTCTCTAACAGATCCGCCATCTGTACGGAAACTGCCGTACAGACGAAGCGTCTAGCCTGCAAAAGACAAAACTACAGCTACACAAATATCAGAGCGGATAGAAAGCTGTAATATAAAATCTCATCTACTACAAAGCTGCAACAAAACATAGCCTATCTCCCGAAATCAAGATGAAACAAATAGAAGTCCACCTATACAACATCTACTAATCCCAAAAGGGAGATAGCTAAACAGGAAAATAACCATACATAATCAACTCCCACAGTCTGGGATGGTACATCTACCTCACTCTAAAGTAACAATGCTGGTAGGGAACTATCTCGTGACTCCCTGTCCTCGGTCCGTCAGCCAGCTCGGGCAGGAACGGAAGAAAAGCCTCAGCAACCTGTCACCGACAGAGGGTGTGAGAACTACATCCTACAGTAGTTCTCAGTGGGTACCGTCTCCAAGAACCACGGTCTGCCCACTAAGTCTACTAGAGGCATAAGATAACAGAAAAGACTGTGATAAAGAAAATAAGCTGGAAAAGAATCTACAGCTATCATGCCTCTATCTACTATGCTCAATAGGAAGAGAAATGGATGATGGTATGCAGCCACTCACTGCTGACAATATGTCACAAGTACTACTCAAGTCACTCTACAATGACACATGCTACGCCATCACTCTCTCAGTGTATCCCAAATCTCAGCGACTGCCCCACAGGGTCCAGTCGAGTCAAGCCTGCGCCCCCTGGTGTATCAACCAGGGTGTCCAAACGGACAAACTCGATATCTCACACAGTGACCCCATGGTAGCTCGGCCAGGGGTATCAAGCGACCTCTAGTATATGAACTAGGCGCATCATCGTAGCCTCGTCAGGCTCGGTATCATCATCGCAGCCTCATCAGGCTCGGTATCATCAACGCACCCGGGGCGTAGCTCGAGGGGTGCGACCCCACCGAACTCAAGTATCTCATCAGTATCACTGTCTCACAAGTGGCTCCTGCAGGCTATAGTCCTCGATCAAACAGATCGGTATCTCGATGCTCAAAGCACAACTCAGTCGGAGAACCCTCCACGACTCAATCTCACAACACTGACCCACTCAACGAAAGTACCACACAGCTGGGACCACCGTCTCCCCCAACGGCTCCCACAACAACACCCCACTCATAGGCGGGAAGAACCGACTGACGCGGCAAGGATCCGAAAATCCCGATAGACCCGTGCCTAGAACCCTAATCAAACAAGAACAGACTCTAGGCTCCGCCTATCGAAGTTCTCGATCCTTTACCGTTCAAGGATTCGGCCCTTCTCGGTTAAGGTGGGAACTGTCACAACACACTAACTCACGGCTGGAGACGCTCCACAGCCAGATCCGCGAAGGGTCCGAAGACCCCCGGGAGACTAACGCCTACGTCCCCAAGAAAGAAAACAGCCCTTAGAACCCAGATCACTCGACTCATCTCGGGTGGATAAGTTTATAAGAAACAGTGACGTTATTTCAGAAAACCCTTTGATCTGAGAGAAACCCATCTTTTAACGATTTTTAGTCTTTTCAGGAAAACCCTTTGAAAATAAGTTTTATGTCCAAACCTCGAGGAACCACTGCCCTCGTCCTATCAAACAAGAATAGACTCAGGCATCCCTGCGAGGCTTGGAAGAAAACATTGGCTGACTAAAATCATGTGTTCGTCCAAAAAAGGTTCTGGGTTCAAGGTCCTGCTAACACACGTGCACCACGATCACAACGTGGTGGGGACGAGAAGAACAGCGAAAACTAAAAACCCGGGACCACCGTTTATCTGAAACGGTTCCCAAAACACCAACACTGGCCTAACCCAGCCACCAGACCCCACTCGGCCCCCAGGCCCGAGTGCAACACCCGTCCCACAACACTCTGACCACTCGGCCCACTACCCGGGCGAGGAACTCTATGTCCAGAAAGATATGCAATGTGTGGGAGGTCTAAAGCATAAAAGAACCTAGCCCAGATTAAGGTTCTCTATTGGTCTGGTTACACATGCAACATATGACGGGGGTGCTAGTCAAAGTTCCAATGAAACACTTAAACTAGCATGCAAAATCCTACCATAATAGAATTAGAGAGAAGTCCGCAGACTTGGAGATAAAAACCAACCCACCTCGGTAAGCCACCAATTGCTCGTAGACACTTGCAATTGGCCTCCACGCGATCCGCACGCAAAACGGTGCACGCTGCCGGAGTCCGCACGCAAAACGGAGCACGATGCCGGAGTCCGCATGCAAAACGGAGTCCGCACGCAAAACGGTGCACGGTGCCGGAGTCCGCACGCAAAACGGTGCACGGTGCCGGAGTCCGCACACAAAACGGTGCACGGTGCCGGAGTCCGCACGGAAAATAGAGTCCGCACGCAAAACGGAGCACAGTGCCGGAATCCGCACGCGGAACGGAGCACGGTACCAGAATCCACACGCAAAACGGCGACCGCACGCAAAACGGTGCACGCCGTCGGGGTCCGCACGCAAAACGGTGCAGTAACACGGTCCCTAAAACAGATAAAAGTAAGGGGGTTAATCCAAAGGTCCAAAAGAACGCCCCAAAAACTGTACAAAAATACAGTAAAATTAGCACATGGGACCTACACGACTGCGCCGCCGCGCCAAAACGCTCCGCCGGCGAACTTCGCACGCTCCACGAGGCCCACGACGCCACGCCACACAACCCACCATCTCCTCCCTCAAACCCCCTCTCGCTCGGTTGAAGAAGAAAGGAAAAGAAAGGAAGAAGGTGGCGTGCGGGGGAGAAAGAAGAAGAAGAGGAAAAGAGGGATGGTCCACGGTGCACCGGTCCACGGTGCACCGGCCAATCCGGACCCTCCAACCGCCCGGTCCACGGCACAAAGCGGTGCACCAGGCGCAGGGGACCGCGCGCCCGCCACGTGGCCGCGCCCCAGCGCGCCACGCGGGCGCGCAGTCCACGCGCCACACGGGCGCGTGACACCGCGCCCGCGCAGGCGCGGGACACGGGCGCGTGACACGGGCGCGCCCACTTGCTCCCGCGCGGGCCTCCAACGGGGGGGGCCGCCACGTGGCGGCCCCTGCGCTGACACGCGCAGGCGCGCGTTCCCAACGCGCGCCAGCTGCGCGCCTTGAGCCGCCTCGGGATCCGCGCCGTCGCCTCGCCTCGGGAAACGTGCCGCGCCGCCTCGAAAAACGCGCACGCCTACCGGACTCCAAAACCAACAAATAAATAGTCCATTCTTAGCGATTTCGCGCGCTGAATCCAAAAACGATGTCAGTTTCTCCAAATTCTCATCCAAAAATTACGGAGTGCCCCCGGATAGCCCACTCGATCCGATTTTCGCGCCGGGTCCAAATCTGAAGTCCGATTTGCCCAATTCCAACTCTAAAAATTCTCGAAGGCAACCGGAGAGGTAAACTTTTATCCAAACTTCGCCCGGAGTCCAAATTTGACATCTGCGTCGCGCGAAACCACTTCCAAACACTCGACGGGTCCTCCAAATTCCCACATGATCCCTTTTAAAACCCGAAGTCCAACACTTGAGTCCAAAATGCGCGCAACCACTACCGACACACCACGCAGGCCTGCAGTGATGCAACTAAAACCCAAATTGCACCACAAATCCAATTCTCGGGCCCGACACGCGCACAAACACTCCCAAAGGCCACTAAAAGCTGCTCAACAACCAGCAAGCCCAACGCGGGGGATTCCAGGACCTCACACATGGTGTACCTGTAGCACTACTCTTTTAACAATCCTTTTTAACAAGGAAAATGCTACCTGTACACCCCATTAAGGGGTGTACATCGTACACCCCTTAATGGAGGGTCCGGATCAAACACTGTATAGCATTAAAAATAAGTAGGTGATATTCTCACTCAGAATTTTTTAGGGCATACTCTTTCCCTCCCTTTATTTCCCTAAAAATTCAGAGCACCTCAATCATCTCCTCCCGCTGCCTCTCTCTCTCTCTCTCTCTCTCTCGACGACAAGTCTCTCTCTCTCTCTCTCGCTTCGACAATCTACGAGGCCTTCGCGAGGGCGACGCCCCCTATCAGGCCACGATCGACGAGAAGCTCTGTGTATGCTTCCATCCCGTCGGTCCCTCGGCCCCTCGGCGCCCCTCGCCCCCTCTCTCTCTCTGATGTTTCGACGATCTACGACGCCTTCGCGAGGGCGACGCCATATGTACATTTCAATCCCCTCATTTTATTCTCTATTTTTTTCCACAGTAATGCTATGGCTAAATCCCTGTTTTGATGTCTTTTTTCTATTCACTAAACCGGGACACAATCCTAGTAGAGTATTACAATGTGTACCGGTACATATTTCTCGGTACCGGAACAACTCTATCATACCGGTACACAATACTACATTTAATAATACTACTACAATTCGGTACCGGAACAACTCTAGAGTACCGGTACACAATACTCTACCATACCGGTACACAATACTACATTTAATAATACTACTACAATTCGGTACCGGAACAACTCTAGAGTACCGGTACACAATACTCTATATCTCTCTCTCACTAGTAGTATTAAATGTAGGTTATTAAATGTAGGTTAAAAGCATTAACCTATATTTAATAACCTATATAGGTTAATGCTTTTATTAACTTTACAGTTATATAAATTATCTCTCTATCTCTCTCTCTCACTAGTAGTATTAAATGTAGGTTATTAAATATAGGTTAATGCTTTTATGTACTGTTCAGGTAGCCTTTTCCTTTAGGGGAAGTGCTATGGGTACACCCCTGTTAGGGGTGTATATCATACACCCCTAACAGGGATGGCTGGGATTGATTTACTTTCATTCTCCTTTGTAAATTTCATTCTCCTTTTTTACTTGCATTTGGATTGATTTATCATTCTCCTTTTTTACTTGCATTTGGATTGATTTATTATTTTTTAAAAATAATAAATTTAAATTTCATTCTCCTTTTTTACTTGCATTTGGATTGATTTATCATTCTCCTTTTTTACTTGCATTTGGATTGATTTATTATTTTTTAAAAATAATAAATTTAAATTTCATTCTCCTTTTTTACTTGCATTTGGATTGATTTATCATTCTCCTTTGTAAAATTACTTTAATTTTTTACTCTATTCAGTCTACGAAAATTTATTAATTGAAAAAATATTTGGAAAATTAAAAATAATGTAAAGTTGGATTCTGTACACTCATATATACAAAAGGCTACCCTTGTAGGCAGTCCAAATTCAAGGAGATATATAAATATAGTCAAAAGTTGGCGTTGTTAATTGGTGTAGCTTTGTTAAAACCTCAAGGAAGGCTCCAGAATTGTTAATTTAAAAACAATAAAAATCCTGGAACAATAGCCATAATCTCCTACATTCACAAATTGTACCACCATGCTTCTCACCCTACTTACGTCATAACAGAAAGGAGAGAAGAAATTCAACAAATGGCAACAATACATCAGATTGAGTAGTCTTCTGTACCAGAGCAATGCTCTGGTACAGATGGATCATATCCATATATAGCTTTGTAAATATCTCTAGTCCAAATGCAAGTAGGAGCTGCCAATTGGTTTAGGAAACAGCCTTAGATGGGTTCTGTACAGTCATATATCAAACAACGCGGCTTAAATGGCATTGCCTAATTCAATGTGAAAGGTATGATCATTGGGAAGTTACTCCCCCACCAATACATTTCCTGAATGCTAGTATAAATTTCAATATAATTTTAAATATGTTTACACCAATTTCTCTTTGCCTCTCATTCACAAAAAATCAACTAAAAATCAAATAGCCTAAAGCTAGCACTACAATTTTCAGCTTAAGACGTTAGCCTAAAAGACACAAATGCTATTTTACATACCCTAACCTCATCATGTTCATTTTCAATACAGCTTACTCAACCTGATACGCTCCGCATAAATTACATGACCAAAATGAGAAACGCAAAACATAAGAAAATATTATATTGAACAAATTCATAGCCAAGCAGATGTGATAAAAATCTTTGCAAATGTAACTCTAAATATATCTTCAATAGAATAAAAAATACCTCATTGTTGATGTTAAATTGCAGTTTAAGTTGCTGAAGCTGCAATTTTTCTCGTTGCCATCGTCGGCCTAGAACTACAATCCCCACTAAAGCAGTAGCCACAATTACATACCAAAATGTGTTAGTCTCTTTTGCCTTACTATACTATTAGGCAAATTTCAGAGTGGAAACTAGGCATCATAGCAAACACTACAAACCCAATGCGGGAATTATTACGAAATTCATAAGCTTCTCCACATTTCTTGCGGGAATTATTAAGAAAATCAGAAGGTCATCTACATTCTAAAATGTCATTGCACATAAGTTGGTATAACTCATGATATACACTCTTTAGGGTTTAGGGTTTAGGGTTTTGTGGTACAGTCTATATATAGCTCTTATCATAGCTGTGTAGGGATTTCAAGATAGGGGTTAAGATGTAGGAATGGTAGCTTTTTTCTGTCCTCAGTACTGTTATTTGTACACCTCTGCTTGCGATGTATAGGTTACACCCTTAACATAGTGGACTCGGATGGACATAAGTTATCTTTGTTATCATACAGCCCTGCTTGAGCTAGAATTAAAGATGAAAGAAGGTTTTTTTCCCTTGTATCGGGGTGTTTGGAACGCACATAGTTAATTGGGTGGTTTATGGAGCCGAATATCGCAGTGGAGATGTTGGATGAGCAAGCAGTGACGACTCTTGAGTAGCTGTGCTTTGATTTTACCGTGTTGAAGCACCGGCGAATGGGATAATACAAATGTCGGTAATGTGTTATTGGACGGGCATCTCGTTGGGATTTGGTCCTCGGAGCAGAAAATGATTGCAAAGTTTAATGCGGCTAGGGTGTCCCTAGGCGCATTACGCTTCGCAATCATTTTCGGCTCCGATGACCAAATCCCAACGAGATCCCCGTCCTCAAACACATTACGTACATTTGTATTATCCCAATCGCCGGTCCTTCAACAAGGCATTCTTTGTAAAACCAAAGCACAGCTCGTGAAGAGTCGTCATTGCCTGCTCATCCAACGTCTCCGCTGCGATAATCGTCTCCATATTCCCCCTAATAAGCTATGTGCGTTCCAAAAATACCGGTACAAAGAAAGAAAACATTCTTTCTTTGGTCTATTAATAGAATGTCGTTGATATGAAATAGCCGGTACAAGGTAAAGTAGGTGCTAATATGTTGACTTTTGACCGATATAGGAGAGCGTCCATTTATTGTTTATTACAATGTACTATATAATATGTAATATGATGTTTTGACAATTACATTATATATAATATTATGTTAATAGTTTACGGTTTAGGGTTTAGTAGAACATCTTGATCATATAATGCTGCTTTGTAATTTGGTTAGTATTAATGTGGAACATGTATTAGCTGTAAGGATACATTTTGAGGGTATAGTAGAATAATGCCTTTACACATAATCTGTAAAAATACAAATCCTATATATACATTATATATAATTTCTTCTTTAACCACAATTTCAAGTTTGAATTAGGACTAAATATGATGTGTTACAGGTCATAATTATTTTGAAATATCTAGACGCACTGATCATTATCAGTTGTTGAGTTTGAGATGGATGAAGAAAGAAACAATGAGGTCACAGACATATCCAATTTAGTACCAGAAGTTGGAATGCATTTTAATAATATGGAAATGGTTATGGGCTTCTATAAGAATTATGCACAACAATTAGGATTTGGGATTGTAAAGAGGTCTACTAAAATCAGCAAGGGCATTCCTTCGTATGTAATCATCGCATGCTCTCGTCATGGAAAAGTAAATCGCACCGTGACTAATCTCCGGCCTCGTCCTTCGGCAGCGAAGACGGACTGTCCTGCTAGGATAAATGTGAAAATTAATTTGGATTTATCTTGTGTAATAAGTATGGTCAAACTTGACCATAATCATGGATTAAGTCCTTGCAAGTCTCGATATTTTCCGTGCAATCGAGTTATAGATGGTAGTGTTAAGAGGCGGCTTGATCTTAATGATCGTGCCGGAATCAGATTGAATAAAAGTTTTAATTCTTTTGTTGTTGAGGCTGGTGGGTATGAAAATTTGCCATTTGGAGAGAAGGATGCCCGTAATTATATTGATAAAATGCGCCGTTTACGACTTGGCGAAGGTGATGGCGAAGCCATTTGTAATTATTTTCGATCCATGCAAGAGAGAAATGCAAACTTCTTTTATTCCATCGATCTGGACGATGATTCTCGTATTCGCAATATATTCTGGGCAGATCCTAGAAGCAGAGCAGCCTATGAATGTTTTGGAGATGTAATTACTTTCGACTCGACATATCTAACGAATAAGTATGATATGCCGTTTGCTCCATTTGTGGGTGTTAATCATCATGGTCAGTCAATCTTGTTTGGATGCGGCTTACTCTCTGGTGAAGATACAGCTTCGTTTGTATGGCTTTTTCGGAATTGGCTGTCATGTATGTCCGGCCATGCCCCCAAAGCAATAATCACCGATCAAGACAAAGCAATGCAAAATGCTATTGAACTGGTATTCCCCGATGCCAAACATCGATGGTGCTTGTGGCACATAACAAAAAAGATACCGGAGAAGCTAAAAAGTTATGGTGAATATCATTCTATTAAGAGCATTATGATGGATGCTATATATGAATCACTAACAGAACTTCAATTTGACGATAAATGGAGGAGAATGATACTTTGTTATGGACTTGAAAAGAATGATTGGTTGTCAGGACTGTACGAGAACAGAGGAAAGTGGGTTCCAGTTTATGTGAAGGATACATTCTGGGCTGGAATGTCCACGACACAGCGAAGTGAAAGCATGAATTCGTTTTTTGATGGGTACGTGAACTCGAAAACGACGTTAAAAGTATTTGTGGAGCAGTATGAAAGCGCTATAAAGAATAAAGCAGAAAAGGAGGCACAATTAGACTACAAATCATTCACCTCCGTCATCCCATCCATAAGTCGATATGCATTTGAGAAGCAATTTCAAGATATGTACACAATTGCTAAATTTCGAGAATTTCAAGCTGAGTTAAAGGATTTAATGCATTGTGAGACATCTTTAATATCATCTATTGGTACCGTGCATGAGTATAGGGTTAACGAGTATGTAGAATATGGCGATGGAGGCAAAGACATAGTATTCACTGCATATTTTGATGAGGGTAGCTCCCGAGTTACTTGTATTTGTCGTCTTTTTGATTGTAAGGGTATTTTATGTCGACATTCTATTGCCGTCCTAGTTAATAGAAAGATGATGATTCTCCCAACTTGTTACATACTAACACGATGGAGGAAGGATGTAAGACGGAGGTATACTCTGGTGAAAGCATGGGATGAAAGGTTAGGGTGCAGTCCAGAAATGAGCCGATATGAGGTAGTTTGTAGGCGTCTGTACGACATTGCAGACATAGCTGCGGAGAGTGATGACAAATATCATTTAGCGCTACTCACACTTGATAATTTGCAGACGAAATTAGAGAACACATCGTCATCCAAGGGAAGCAATGATGTCCAATTTACCGAAAATATACATTCTACTATGAGACACGATTCAGATCATAGATGTAACGACCAGAGAGTAAAGAGCCCGCTGTCAGTTCGAAGTAAAGGGCGCCCACCAAGCAAACGAAAGGAGTCGATGACAGATAAAATGGTACGTCGGCTTAAGATGAAAGTCAACAAGCAACAGGTATATCTTTACGTACGTAACTCGATTATTGTTGGCTTATAATTTACGGTACACGACATAAATTGAAATATTCTTTTCTATTTAATTAGATGCCTCAAGATTCTACGGACAGGTTTTATAATGGTGAATGCTCAATCTTTAATCGTTTCTCATCGTCGCCCTCGGCCTCGTCCCAACAGAGTGTAAATGTTTGAGACTTTTTTATATGTTCATTTGATTGTCTTAATATATGATTCATAGTTCGATTTTCCTCATTTGTTTACATAATTATGTGTCTTCCATATTGGCCCCCTCCCTCCCGATTTATTAAAATAGGTTCACCTGCAAAGTCCTACGATTTACAACTCGCCCATATTGCACTTACCTTATGGGATTGATGTACAGAGCAATCCAGCCATGATATTAACGGTAATGTTCCTTAACTTTCTCCTAGATGTTTATTTACTATAAATTTGTCTTTAATACACATATTCTAATTTATTTATTTTGTTATATATGCAAGACACCGTGGGCCCCTCAAAACATTGACATGTCGACAGACCCTGTCAGGAACCCTCCTATATCGGATACAAGTCCGAAATAAAATATTGAGATTCATACTCGCTTTATGCAAATGGCGCACTCTATGCAGTTCTGACAGGTAATGACAATTTATTGTTTCTATTTCTATATGTAAAATTGAGTTATCTCATTAATTTGACTTTATTAATTATTTAATCAGGTGTACGAAGATGACATATCGCAAGAACAATAAATGCAGCACAACAAAGATGAGACGGGCAATTGAAAGTGAGATCCATACAATGGACTATGCTATTAAACCATTAAGCATTGATATGCGTTGTACACTCTATATCGGGAGAGTTTATATTTAACATTAAACTTTTTCATTCTGCTCTTGTACTATTGCATATATATCATGATGATTATTTGTAATAACGTACTTACATTTTTCCTATATTGAAGTATGAATTTTTAGATTTCCTTTATATGTTATAAGATCTATGTATATATTTGAGTTTATATGGCAAATTTAACACTAGCTGTAATTCGGAGATGCTGATTTGTTACATTATGTTCTGCAATTGCCTCACTGTGTTCTCCAACATTTAAAATTAATTTGTTACACCCCTTAATGCAATTGCCTCACTGTGTTTACAACAGTGGGTAAGTGGGTAATAGTGTGATAAGGGGAAGATTAGCATTGGATGCAGATTTCGAAAGTGGTTAAGTGTGTAGTAGTGTGTACCGGGCCTTTCAGCACACCTATACTCAAAAGGTGTTTTGCTATAGAGGGGACAGCTTTATAGTGTCTTTTCCCTCTGGGCACACCTATATGTAGGATGTGCCCAGAGGGACAGCTATAGAGGGTTCCCGTACAACCATATATGAATACCGGAACAGCTATATATGGGTTTCGTACAGTCATATATAGAGCTATATTCAAATTTAATGCTATAGCGGGGGACTTGTATAGAGGGTTTCCAAACAGTCATATATGCATACCGGAACATGTATAGATGGGTTTCGTACAACTATAGAGGGTCTTTTGAGAGGATTAGCATTGGATGCTGTTTAGAAAAGTGTGCACACCTATATTCAAAAGAATATTGGACAGCTTTATAGGGGATAGCCCTTCTTTCCTGGGGAGGATTAGCATTGGGTGCTGTTTTGAATAGAAGGATGTACACTCCACTTGGGGGTGTACCAAACTCATTTCCCTATACAATAACCATCTGTACCGGTAAAGAGTGAGTACCGATACAGAATGAGCAAACCAAGGGTAAGGCTATCTGTTTGTGAGGCACTTGGTTTGTACTTCTTTGTGTACCGGAACTAATGATTATGTACCGGAACCGAAGGTTATGTACCGGTACTCATTAACCACGACCGGTACTGAGTGCCGCATCCGCTTCCCATTCAAGTTCATCAAAACCCCAAAGCTGAACCATGTGTACCGGTACTCAAACCACGGTTCCGGTACAGAATGAGGATTCCAAGTGTGTGGCTTTCCCTGTTTGACGAACTAACAAATGGGAATATTCTATAGCATTGGATGCTATTTTGAAAAGTAGGTAAGTGGGTAATAGTGTGCGAAGGGGAGGATTAGCATTGGATGTTTTTCCCAAATGTGGTTAAGTGGGTAATAGTGGGAACGGGGGCTTTCTGCACCCCTATACTCAAAAGGTGACAGCTATAGAGGGGACATCTTGTTCCATTATTTTCGCCAATATATCACCATTATATAAAATCAATTACAAGGGAAAAGGATTTTCATATAGAATATATTTTTCCCTGGTCAGTTATAAGCTGATGACAACACAATCACACAGACAACAAAAAATACAAGTACAAATAGACCACCCCCAGCTTCTTTTTCTACCAGCAGCTGCAGCCCCTTCATACCAACCGAAATAGTTGCATGCACCATAGTTAGCATCAGGCTGTAGTGACAAAAATAACACTTTGAATTAGTTAATCAATTTGCATATCAGCATTTTATACTCCCCCTTCGTTTAGAAACACAATTCAAACTCTACATGTCTGGCATTCAAGAAGCCCAAAAAGGTATTTAACAGAGATAGCTAACATTTGATAGTCCAGTTCCCTCAATTGTCCAATTTTTATATAAGAATCTACGAAACCTGTGTCATACCCACAAACCCATATATAGCTGTTCCTTTTGCATATATCAGGGTACGGAAAGTAGATATAGCTGTCCTCTCAATTTGGAATGGAGACCAACATGGCACTGCGACAATGATGCGTACAGGTGTGCCCTTTGGAACTTATGACGGTACGAAAACGAGCTATAGCTGCTCCCTAAACCTTTGGCACATACCCCAATTCCAAAACAGCATCCAATGCTATAAAAATTGGCCTGTATATATTTGACTACACTTACCCCCTTTGCAAAGCACTCTCCAAATTCGAAAAGGCAACTGAGGCACACTATTACCCACTTGGCAGGTCCCTACAGGTGTGCCATTTGGATATAGGACAGTACAAAACCAGGCTATAGCTGTCCCCTCGCAAAACAGCATCCAATGCTATAGAATATTCTATAATATAGAATATTCTAGATAATTTGCCCATTCTCAGTACTGCTCAAAGCCCCTCTATAGCCTCCCAAATAACACTATATGCGTACAGGTTTAGCTCTTATTAGTGGTTAGAATTGATAACAAGAAAATTTGATCATATATATAGCGGTTATCTACTTCATAGCTATATCACATTTCACACATCTATCACCGTCCACTATATTTCAGTTTATATCAAATTTACCATTCATCATGTCTAACCCATTCTCCACACGCCCGAAGAACACCAAATGTTTTATTCCATTCCAGCGTAAATTTCTTGATGCTAATAAGTTGATGGATCGTGCAGCAAAGGTGGCAATTCTTGCATTCGACACTGAAGAAGATTATTCAAAGGAAGAAATGGCTTATTTCTTAGCGCATCACGTAGGTGGAGATCCCGATGAATATCTATTTGGAAAATGTGCGGATGTCGATTACCTTATATACTTTCCTACTGCAGAGCTTCGGAATAGTGCTATTCGGGAATCTTTTCTGCAGAGCTACCAACTCAGCATTATGGTATCGCCATGTGAATTCAACCTTGGTCACCGGGCAGGTTTTATGTACTTTGTATGGATTCGGTTGCATGATTTACCGCTTCAGTGTTATGAGTCTGTTGATTTGACAACTATTGTATCTAGTTTCGGACGTTTTATTGGTGGTGATGACCGTTGCCGTCTTCGCGAAAATCTCAAGTTTTATCGTCTTTTGATAAAATGTAATAATCTTCAAAACATTCCGGAGCGTGTAACGCTCATTGTGGGAAATCGCGAATGGGCAATCAATGTGGAAATAGAGTCGTGGGAACCTTACATAAGTTCCTGCAGTCCTTAATTTTTGGGCAATGTCACTGCATCTTTGCCCAACTAGCATTTTGTTTACAATTGACGCCTACAGTTTTGTCCTCTGTATTGAGTAATATAATTTTCCTAACTTGTTTTCACTATTGACAATATGGTGTGTGTGCAATGTATGTAGTACAGAACTGTATTTTTGGACAACTAGGTGGTCATATATATATGATCGCCAATCGGATGGCATCCATTTGCAGTACAATAGCTGCATACGACTATCACACCTTTAAATCGTGTTTATGACCCAAGCCGACATTGTGAAAATTTCATATACTATCGCGTGCTTATCAAATGCATTCATCATAACATGATTCCGAGCAAGTAACACTATATATAGACAATAGAGAATGGATCATAAGAGTTGTGATTGAGTCATAGGAGGGTTGCGAGCCAACAGATGACCCATGGATGTAGATTGTAAATTATATCATGGATGTAAATGATTATTATTCACTCTTAGTGATTCTTCTTCACCAGAAGTTTTGAACATGCTAGTGTTAAATTTGCCATATTAACTCAAATATATACATAGATCTTATAACATAGAAAGGAAATATAAAAATTCATACTTCAATATAGGCAAAATGTAAGTATGTTATTACTACAAATAATCATCATTATTGCCAATTACTACCGGTACTTACCATTTAGTACCGGTACACACTCTTCCGGTACACCTCCAGTTCTTCAAAACCCGAGAGTACTATACATGGATTTCTCACTCTGTACCGGTACTCATCATTGAGTACCGGTACTGATGGAGAAATCAAAGTGTGTTGCATTCGGATTTTGAGGATCTTAGAAGTGTACCGATACTCAAGATTTCGTACCGGTATGTACTCTTGAGTACCGGTACAGAATGAGCAACCCAAGGGTAAGGCTATCTGTTTGTGAGGCACTTGGTTTGTACTTATTTGTGTACCGGAACCAAGGATTATGTACCAAGGGTACGGCGTTCTATTTGTGAGGCCTCACACTTTATTGAGGCCTCACACTTGGATTCCTCACACAATACCGGTACTCAGTATTGAGTACCGGTACATATGGTTCCGGTAAACATCCAAGTACCTCAAAACCCGAAAGCATCACACTTCGATTCTTCACTCTGTACCGGTACCTAACGTTGTCTACCGGTACTGATGGAGGAATCCATATTTTAAGGGGTGGAAGGGCATTGGATCCTCTTTTTCAGAACTTGGTACACGTATATTCAAAAGGGGACAGCTATAGAGGGTTCCCGTACAGTAATATATTCATACCGGAACAGTTATAGATGGGTTTCGTACTGTCATATATACACCTATATTTGAAATAAATGTTATTCAAAAGGGGACAGCTATAGAGGGTTCCCGTAGAAGGAATGATGCAGTAGTTGTTTAATTTCAAATCTAATCTCTCCCGACAAACATAGTTACAAAATGACATGGGGCGGGATAGTCATAGTATGGATTACGACATATATAAATACATTCATATATAGAGAGGAATATAAATACATTCATATATAGAAAAATATTAAATTACATTACAAGGGGCGGATAGTCATAGTCTGGATTTCGACATACAGTTATACCATGAAGAAACAAAAATCCCCTGATAAGAAAATATGCAAACTAAGAGGTAACAACCACCATCTTCCTTTCCTTGCACCAGCTGCAGCTTCATTGCGCAACTTATTGTTACTTACTATTAATCCATTCAATACAGAATACTTCTGCTCGTAAACGGCGCGTCATACCAACTGAAATATTGCATGCCCCATGCCCCTGGAAAAGAGGGAGGCGTATAATAGGTAAGTTCTTTTGACTTATGCATGGATAACAAAATAGATGTACTTACAAGATTACCCCATATCTCGACAGCCGTAACATCTCCGCCTGATTGTTCTGCGTCCAAGATGTTCTCATGAC
>CM055073.1:34712640-34837978 GCA_029204045.2 Tillandsia leiboldiana | reverse complement strand
CACTTGAGTAAACAAACGGAAAAATATTTATCTCAAAATCCAGAAGTAAAACTGGCAAAACATAACAACTTGTCAACAAAAACACATGAAATTTAAAACCTTTTCAAGAAGTTTCAATCTCATTTATTCAATAGGTGTATATAAAGGCCTAGTTCAATCATGTTCTTAATTTATAACAGTCAGATGGACCAAAGTGGTGTCCATAGACTAGATATTGGTGGAAAACAGCATCCTCACTCTAGTGGTTTTTCTCAATGCATGGCAGTAAATTTGCTCTGAACATGTAGCAATAGATCGTTGGTCTGTTTTCTTTCATCCCCATTATTGAATCATTAGTATGGCTGTAACTCAGGGTTCAGAAGTAATACAAGCTTCAAAAAAGTACAGTAAGAATCTTAAGGAATGAGTAGACTCACAGATAAAGGAGAGAGAGGATTAAGGTCTATAACTAATAATGCCAACTAGATTTAGAGAAAATCTAAGATCACTAGCCAAAAGCTTTGTCACATATAAATTAGCTAGTATATGTTCATCGTATGGCACCTTAAAAATACAGCCTTGAACTATACAATAAAAGAAAGTGCAGAATGAAACAAAGAAAAGGATATCGCAAGTGAGAATACTAAATTGAAAGTTAGCAAAAATAGTTCATAACAAGTCATCTCTCACCTGACAAAAGAACCAAACTTGAAATTCTTACTAAACAGTATCCACAGGATCCAATAAACTTCTACATCACTAATACTTGTTTGATGCAAGTTGGCGCAGCATCTCTTCAGAAAACTTTTCGACAGCATACTGATCTTTGATAGCTTCCACCATATTAAACCCAAGTGGGACTTAGGATTAGAATTTATAACATAAGGGGCGGCCAGATTAGCATTTGATGATAAGAAGCTCGGACATGGCTAAGAATCCTGGGAATCACTTCTACTACAATGACATCTGAAAAGAGATCTAGTATGAGTAACAGCAACTACTAAAACTCTAAGCATCGCATTTAAAATAATCATGGAATTCCAAACAATCAAGTTATATTTGCAAACTCAAACCACTACAGATCCTAAAATAGCATGTAACATAAGAAAAGCATTAGAACATAAGTTGACTAGTCAGGATTGATTAATTTTATCAGATGCAAATGGTTGTTTTCTCAGTTAAGAGATGATTTTAAGAAATGATCATAGCCGAACATCCTTATAATAATATATAGTTTAATACATGTACTACATAAAAGGAAAGTACTAGAATATAAGAGAGGCTCAGTAAACATTAGTCATATCATTATACTACAGTCTACAAATCTAATGCTTAATCTAACTCTAACTGCTAATTTAATTCATATTATGTAATGTGCAATGTGATTATCACGTGATCAACTTTATTTACACCTTGGTGGCAAATCCTATTGTGCAGTAGATTGTTACAGTTTGGACAATATATAGGTAAAGGCGAAATGCAATATACTGCAAAATGGGTAGCTGAAGAAAGTTTATCTTGCTAACAAGGATAGTTTATTGCATTTACAACAAATTATTTACTCCGCTGCATTTGCTTCTACTTGTTACACGAAATGGAATCATAAAGCAAGCCTTTTGTTTTCTTTGTACACTACCAGTTGATGAGATGATTCCACAAAATAACAAGAAGCACATGGGAAATGGTATTTCTATGCCTTACCAATAGATCCACGACGCAAACATGAGAAAACTGTTCCCCACAAACAAAAATACAGCATCTGGGATGGCTTTACAATTTAACTGCATAGCTTTTTCTTCTGCTCCAGTCAGAAGTTGATTGGCAACTCTCCGGAAAAACGAGCTTAGTGTTTGGTCAAGGGTTTTGCATTTAGAATTCCAAATGAGAAACAGACAGAAGGGTTTCTTCTTACGAACAACAATAAGATGAGGGCTAGAAAATCTCAATATAAAACAGAAATTTGCAGATAATAATGACAATATAAAAATTTTCAACCTATCAACTTAGTTCAGCCTACAACTTCCTAGTTGATAAAATTAACACAACCGTTATATCAGTCTTTCATACTGTTTAAGTTTTTTGTCAACCAAGGTAGCATGAACATACTACTAAATCAAGATATTGGACCTAACACCAGATTAGCAGTTCAGTGATTAATTCCTCAAGATACCTCTATTGCATACTAGTCCCCAATAAGTGAAGAACTAACGATAAAATAAAGAGGTACAAGCTAAAGGACCATCATTCTATCTTTCAGGCTTCACACCTTCTGCAGTAGAATTTCATATGCTCAACTGAAGGCATGAAAGATCAATGAACGTCTATGCGTGACGGACACGGACACGGGTCACGACACGACTCGGACACGGCGACTCGGCAATTTTCAAAAAATAAGGACACGGACACGGCAAGGACACGGCTCATAAAATATAATATTTTAGTATAACAATATATATATTAATTTTATAAAAAAATATTATATTTTTACCATCAAATATTATCTACCAAAACATGATTTATTAATATCATAAAAAAAAACTAAATATTTACAAAACAATACTATTTTCTTATAAAAATGAAAATTAATATGATATTTTAAGAAAAATATTTTCCTGCCAAGCATAATTATTAGATCATCCATTAAAAAAAAAAGTCAAAATCCAAAATGTTTAGAACTATATTTTTTTTATATATTTTTCAATTAATGTTTATAATATAATAAATTAAATTAATAAATTATAAATCAACTAATTAAGTTAGAATTTTACCAAATCTAACTTTCCATTTATAAACAATTACTAAATTAGTGAAATTACATATCAAGTTATCAACTAATTAAATATTTAAATTACTATTTTTAATATTTTATCAAATTAAAAATCCTAATTTTTTGTAATTTTCCAAAATAATAAAATATTTTTTGACCTTCTTTTTTTTGGGCATCACAGGCGCGGCATGGACGTGCGTCCATGCCGCGTCCGCGTCGGACGCGCGTCCGACGCAGACGCGCAGGAATGGCAGGCACGTCCGTGACGCATAGAGAACGTACCACCTATAATCCAAAGACAGCTTACCCACTTGCAATCCAGTTTGTTATCATAGGAATGGAGAATCAGATCAATGAAATACATTCTATTTATTTAAGACAAGGAGAGAAATTTGTAAAGTTGTATCTTGAAAAACAATGGCATTCAGGAGTTGAGCTAGTATACTATTGATAGTAAATGAATAGTGTGTACTATTAACTTTTTAGCCATTTGATCATAATATTTCACCTACCCCCACTAAACCGTAGGCATCCATGGGTTAAAAAGTTGGTAGTAAACACTATTCTTTTACTATCAATAGAATTCTAGCCCCACTAGACATTCATAGTCAAAGAATCATAATTTAAAATTTTGAAATGGAACAGTACCGGAAACAAAATAGTGGACATCTAAAAGTACAAAGAAACACTATGTAATGGTTAAAGGAATCTACAAGCATCTCGATCAGTCCAGGTCACACAAATAATTTACTGATAGAACTAGGAAAATGCAAGGTAAAACATAAACAAGAGTCGGCAAAAAACTAAACAATATATCCAAGACAATTAATGTGCATACTGAAGCACTCCAAGTTGCATATACACAAGTCTAAAGTAGAAATCTTATTGAAAAACAAAAGAAGGATACTGTGATGAAAGTGTAAATGAAGCTCTTGGTCTTACTTTATCTGGAATTGATGAAAGTAGCTGTGATACCCTAGAAATGAACGTTACTTTATCGGGATTAAGAATGTTATCATGTTGTTCATCAAGAAGTCCAAATTCTCCAACCATAAGGCGTACACCTTCATTCTCAAGCAAGCATAGCATCAATAACCTGTCACATGAATGTTCGGTGGAAAGAGATTTATATTGTCCCAACAAGATTTAAAGTATAAAGAAACATACAAAAGGTAGAATCATTCCAATAGCAAGCATTAAATTCGATTTTATTTTGAATTAATTTCGTCTATTACCGAGCTACTAATAAGAGAGCTTGAAATTCTTCACTAAATGTAAGGTGGGCAAGTTGGTTTATATGCAAAACGACATCTAAAAATTATGAAATTTTAACACTTGGTAATTATCATGTGTATAGGTTATCTTTAAAATGTTGTAACACTCGGAAACTTAATCTCCTGACCAATCGATCAGAATGTTTTTTAAGAAAACTTAATTTAACAGACCAAACGATCTAGAGACGGTAAGAAATTATATTTGTTTAGCTTATTAAAATATTCTGAGACCTCTATGTTTCATGCAGATCCAAGACTCGAGCAAGTTAATACAAACTCTGATTTAAGTCTGCAAGATCTACCGGGCATAATATTTTATGTGAAACTTCTGTAAAACTAAACTAAAATTATTGTATTTATCACCGAATAGAGTTGAGGCTGGATTCTCAGATTGCTCAATTGGACTTTTCGAGGACTTCAAATGAATTAAAATTGGACTCATATTAAACTTTACAAAAGGAATTCATTGAAAGTTGCAACCCACATGCCCTTACCTCAACACACCCGTGGGCACCTACAAGTAATAGGTGTCATCTTGCATGGCTTTGTAGATCTTTATACATATAGGAAAGAAGATTAAAGTCCATAAAAGTTATTTAATAGAGAGGGCTGAGTAAGAGAGAAAAATTGATGAGATAAGAAACAAGAAGAATATGGAAAGATGATGGCGGTGGCCACCATTGCCGCTGTTGCCATGTACAGCCCTTGGACGACCAATCGTCATCGCCACCATCAATCTACTTCGCCACCACTGCCAATATAATCCCACTTCAAGACCATTTTACTTGTACTCGGACGAAGCCCGATCACTTTTGTTGAGCTCCATTATCAGTCCATCGTTGTCGTCGCCAAGGTTGGGTAGACTACTAACATCATGGGAAGAACCTGATAGTAGATTCATTAACCTATCGTTTAAGGTGGGTAGAATCTCTCCAATTGCGGTTTGATCTTACCCTTTGTCTAACAGCTATATTTTGAGCATGATCATTAATTTGCTTCTTTTGCATGTTGGTTGTTTCCCCCTACACTATAATTTTTGGAGTAATTCTTGGTTTAGCATGCTTGACATTGTTTCTAGTGTACCTTGATAATTAGCAGTTTTCCTAAACAAGCATGCATGTTACACAGTATTGATACTTCATGAATTATCATGCTTCTATCGTGGGCCTGATTGTTATTGCAATTTTTCATAGTAAAAGTTGTTGACGATATGATTCATTCCTGAGTTTGAACATAAACATAGCTTGCAAAATGTGATATTGGCTATAGACAACTTCGGTGGTCGCTCCTCTAAGGTCCCTTCCGGAGTGGGTTTGTAAGCGTAGCAACCAGGTAACAAGTTTCGGCTCTTGTCCATACCGTGGCAACGGGTAACCAGTCCTGGCTCTGTTCACAACATAACAATTGGGTAACTAGTCCCAGCTCTGTCCACGGTTGCAAGTTTGAGCAAGTCTTCAAGATGGCCGAACAAAGATTTGAGTCAAATTGGAATTACTAGTGAGAATAGAATTGATGCATGAGAACCTTTATCAAACTATGAAAGTTTGGATCGCTTCAATGTACTTGTAGTTGAGGTGTAATGGTAGTTATCTTTGTTTCTTCTACCTTTTATTTATAACTTGTTTAAATATTCCTATTGTGTAAAAATTGTTCGGTCCTCTACATTTCTCCCCTTACAGAACCTAGTGCATACAGATTGACCCTCTCGGCAGTTATACCCAGTGGAAAACTTCACAAATTTCTCAACCCATTGTTTTTATCTTATTTTCAGATCTAGCCATAGGTGGGAATGGGTGATGAGCTACCATGTGGTGAGCATTTGGCGAGCTAGATGAGTTAGCTCGAGTTTTGTTAGTTGCATCTCGGAAAATATCATATGAAGTAATGTAATGTAAATAAAAGAAAATTGACGAAAATTTATGAACTTAACAGATATATATGTATAAAAAGTTAAATCTAATGTTAGACGCTGACCATTCTAATTATCACCATATTGTATTACTTTGTTAATATTAAAACTCGTGTACAGTTTATTTTGTTTTGACGTCTTGCATGTACATGAAAAACGCATGTACATGAAAAACTCGGCCCTTGCGGTGGATCTATTGCGCGCCTAATTATACTTCCATGCCAGAGCATGACAATCATGACATCAAGCAAATAAACCAAAATTTATTTACAAACTAAATCCCCCGAACCTCAAGCAACAATCTTATTAAATCAACAAATACTAATTTAAGTAGGTTTGGACCGGATCTTGCTCTATCACTAACAAGAGTCCTTAGCGGATTGTCACTAGATCTTTACGGTGAGTCATCAAGTGATTTGCAAATTGCCCCAGAGTTCGAAATAAGATGATGGAAGAATGGCAAAACATGGAAGTTGGATTAGACTTGTCATATTAAGAGCATAAGTTTGAAACTGAGAAGCTAACGCTACGAAGTTATCTAGAACAAAAATATGTTCTAATTATATTACCGAAAAGGATCAATCTATGAAGCTCATTTTTAGGCTTTAAGCAAAAAATCACGGTACAAATATAATAAAACTAGGCCCTACGCTATCAAAGTGAGATTTACCAATCATTCAAATATATCAAATTCAATATTTAGAATAGTCCAAGAGAAACTTCCCAAACTTTCTAAAATTCACCACAAGTATGCTCTTCTTTGCATATTTTTTTATAAATAGTAAATCTTAAAAAAAATCCAAGCGTGCTCTAACGTTAGTACTTTCAGTATCACTGGAAAAATAGTTACACCCAATGTGCAAGAAATAATGGTTTTCATGGTAGTCTATAGCAACGGTTGTTAATTAATCAAACAATCCATTGGGAATAGATGATAAGGTCCGGACCCTTAAAATTTTATCACCAAACCTACAACTGCATAAGTAAATAAAATTTGCTTCATATATTTCACTTAAATTGTGCCCTCAGGTCCAATAAAAAGGTTTTCCAATATCTACCATGCTGCACTAATTGTTAACACTATGATTGCATCTCAACACAAAATCTACAATCTGATAATTAAAATGAGAATAGTACCTTTCGACATTTGAGCAAATAACATTAAAATCATCTTTAGTGCTTCCTTTTTGCTTTAGAGAAGGAACAAGTGCTTGAACTATTTCAGTTGTCGGCCCTTCAACGAAAAATGAATCATAAACCTGCTTCCTTGCCAATTTAGGAAAATCAGCTAACCATTTTGATGCAACATCTGCACATTTATAAGAAGTGCAAATAGGAATTAGAAGAGAGATGCGAGAGAGAATCCTCGTGACAAATCAAATATGCTAAATTTGTATAACATCTTAGTTGAAACTTGGAAGTACTAGCTAGTAACTAGGAAGATGGTGCAACCTATAGATTCACTCATTCGCAAGCTAAAAATTTGGTTTTTAAGCTGCTTTAGGTTCTTTTCATCTGTTTGCCTTGGCGAGATTGTTGTAAGAAAGTGGTCTCAAAGGAGTTGGTAGAAAAGCATAGATGCATAGCTTCAGGTTTGATCTGGGTAAGTTCTTGGTGATTGTTGAATTCACGAATGTCAAGGCAGGTTGACTTTGTCATCCGCAACTACAATTAGAAATATAAGAAGGAAAAGGAAATAAAGAAAAACAGAAGGAAAACAATCTTCACAATAGAAAATAAAAGAAACATGCCAACAATATCCATTAATCAGCCCGCCATGATTCCAACTTGGTGCAGGCCAAGTTTGAAGTCGAAAATCCAGTATGGTCAGGTGGTCAATTTAAGCATGGTGGAAAGCTTAATTATAGAACTACTAAATATTGTGGATTAAGATATTTTGGCAATGAATCCAAGGCAAGTGCCATATCAAACAAATTCAGAAAAGCTATTGTGCCCACAATAGTCACCAGAATATATCTTGAAATAATCAATGGAGACCTGTAATTACGATACATTTAAAATCAGAAACAATCCACCATACCGAAGTATTTAACTTAATTTCAACATCAAAGTGAACTTACTGTATAATAGGATCCTAGACAATGTCGGAAATGCTGAACCATGATAGAAAGCATTTTTCCAACAATTCCTTTCACCATCCGTTGGAAGTACAACACTGAGGATCTGAAGGGAAATCATTGTATTAGTTGAAAATGCAATTATTACTGTGGCATGTGATTAATGTTCACCATGTCAGAACCTTGACCTAGTTAAGAAAAAAAAAATGTTTCGTCATAACTTACAGTAAACAGGTTTATCCACTTCAAAAATATTGAGACTGTAGGTATACTAAGTATAGTTTTGATTAACCAAAATTTAGGAGAAAACTTGATTTCATCTCTTAATACAAAGCAATAACACAAGATATGGCACCATAGAAACTTCTCAATGGAAGAGGTCATAGGCTCATAGCAAAAAAATCCAAGGGCTCATTCAAGAGTGTAGAATACCTATCAATAGAAGGCCTTCAATATTGGCTTCTTACTGGCAAAGATAGATATGTTCATTAAGGATCAAATCTTATTTTAAATCGCCAGATTCATAGGTGATAAGTTTTGCAAGAGATAAGAGCTTAAATTTTGAGGTCGTCCTATTAGAACATGTTTGTTTTGGCAGTAATTCACGATGGGAACTCAAGCTTCAATGCAAGTCAGAACTACTTTTTATTTTTGGAGAAAGCAGGAAAAAAAGGAGAAATTGCAGTTTCACCAAGCCCCTTGTGTAAGATGACTCGGTCTCCATTTCAAAACACAGACATGTGACACCAGAAACACAGCTCAGATGCAGCAACTCATCAACTTCGAAAATATTAAGAAACAGAGACATCAAGGGCATGGTCAGTGAATGTCATTATTGATTAAGAAAGCCATATATCTCAATACATTTTTATTGCTTTTGGACATAGCATTCCTATTATGCTTTCCTCATCTACAGAAAGCAATGCATCTTCCTTGAATACCAGTTACAAAAAACTAAACTATATTACTTTAGAGGTTAGCATATATCTTCAATTGAAAGAATTAATCATGCAATATAAGTACAAAATATTTATTTCAACAATAAACGGTACATACAATTTAATAGAAAATTTACTTCTTATATACTTGTTATATTTTGTTATTTTGGGCATGCTATTAACACACTTCGAATACGCAGTGGGTGTTTAAGTACATGAGGGACATGACTAGTGAGAAGGAGAGTAGCACACACCTAATGGACGCATGGCGGACACATGTGTCCATGGAGTGTCCGCCTAGAAAACGTGTCCAGCACATGTCCGACACAACAAGGCAACATTTTCGAAGTGTCGATTTTCGAGGGTTCTTCGAGCACATCTCAAGAACGACAAAAAATCAAAGTGAAAGAACCAAAAAGGGATTACAAATAAAAACCGACGCATGCCTTTGACTTTCAGGAAATTCTAATGGTTAGATCAATGGTTCCTATTCTAACTACCAATGGTTCTATTATAAGTCATATGTTGATGATTCTGATTGAAGGAGCACACATGTTCAATTGGACTCCACCGGCACAGCACCTGATGTTCAAGTTCAACCCATTAAGCAGTTGAATTGAATGTGCTTAGATACAGATTCAAATTGTCAGAAAGAAACAAAAGCTACTTAGGCCATGATATTGAATTGGGCTCCGTTCAACTGTTAAATATTGTCAGAAAGGAAGCCCATAAACTGTGGCGACACAACGATCTTCATGAGCATGTTAAGGAGCTTACTGCCCGTCTTCATAATTTCGTTCTTTTGTTTAAAAATTGTGTATTAAGAGAGGCGAGCGAAGTTACCGACAAACTTGCAAATATAGGGAAGAAATTTTGTTTTCGAATTCTCTGGGAAGGGCAAAATCCGACCGCAATAAGGCAACTGTTGGAAAAACCAAGTAATTATCAACAATTTTTTCCATAATTTTTTTTTTTTTTTTTTTTTTTAAAAAAAATAGCTTTTAGAATACATGCAAAAATGCCAAAATGAAGGACTTTGCTCAAGAGGAATCCTAACATGTGTCAAAAGAAGTTTTTGATTCCTAAATAACATAACAACATAACAACAGTTTCGTGGTGATAGAGCATGAGCATAAAATAGACGAAATACACAGCATTAACACACCTGATTTCTGCAGCGCTCATCAAGGACTACACCTGCAAATCAAACAAGAACACATGAATTTACTACGGTATCAAAAACAATACAAGTAAGGGATTGCATTAGTTATGCGGAATCGTACCAGCGGCAAGCGGGGAATCAACGGGGAAGAGGAGGGCGGCGAGCGAGTGGAGGGCGCAGATCACTTCATCGACGTGCTTCGCACCATCGACGGCGGAGGAGACCTCCGCGACCTTCGTTAGGGTTAGAGTTAGGGTTTCGAGCTCTTCTCTTTCCCTGCCTCTACTGCTGCCGCCGGCTTCTGCTTCCTTCTCCATAGCAAGAACGTGAGAGGTCTTCAAAAACCTCCCTGTTTTTTTTTTTTTTTTTTTCATAACCTTGAAGTCGCCGTGGGAGGAGAGAGAGAGAGTGGAATGGCAGAGGAGCAAGAAGGTCGATGGAGAAGAGGGGCAGAAGGTGGAGGGAGGGGAGGCAGAGGAAGATGGAGACGGAGCAGGCACCACTTCGTACGGTTCTGTAAGCCATAGACCGCCACTTCAGACAGCAATTTATAATTAATAATTATGAATAATTTTGATGAGTAAAATATTTTTTTCAGGATAAAAAAATTTACTAATTTTATAATTTTCTAATAAAAGAGATTAATAATTTAGCTTTTATCAAATGGGTATATATAAGTGTACACCCCATGAGGGGTGTACATCCTACACCCCACCCCATCCCGGGGTGGGGTGAATTCCACCCGTCACTCCATGTGACGGGTGGAGTGAATACCAATCCCATGATGGAGTGGGGTGTAGGATGTACACTCCTTATGGGGTGTACACCTAGCATCATTGATTGCATAAAAAATTTAATTAGTTTTCTAATTTTGTAAAAATAAATAATTATTTTTAAAAAATGGATGAAAATAATTTTATTCATTTTTATTTTTTTTTTCTCCGCGCCCGATTTGTCTCCATCCTCGTCATTTCTTTCTCTCCTTCTTTTTTTCGCTCCCTCTCTCTTCTCCTTCTTCTCCACCACCCTAATATTTACTCTACGCTCTGCTCTCTTACCTCGGCTATATCTCTGCGGCTCAAATATAAAATAAATTTCAAAAGCGAGCTTACAAGGAAGATTAAAGTGAGCTTGCAACAAAACACATGACCATATATGGCAATGGTGACGAATATACCGAAGAAATTAAGGATGACGGGAGGAGCGCTTCCGATGAGGACGGTGACAGCAGCAAAGGGCGAGGGAGAGCATAGTAGCAAAAAAAAAATGTGGAGATAGAAAAAATAAGAAAAATAAAAACAAATAAATTAAAAAATATATATTTTTCTCCCGGATAGATCAGTATATATCATCACTGCTATAGGAAAGGCCAAGAATTAGAAAAAAAAAAAAAAAAAAAAAGATAAAATTGCATAGTTAAGATAAAATTACACTGTTTAAGAAGAAAGTTATAATCATGAGACGAAAATTGCACTCTTTAAAATAAAATTTATATTTTTTGAAATAAAATTTACACTTTTTAATATGAAAATTATATTTTTTAGACGAAAATTATATTGTTTGAAATAAAAATTATACTATTTGAATAAAAATTATAATATTTTTAACGAAAAATGCATTATTATTTAAAAGTGCAACTTTGGTCGCCTATGCCTACATCTCCCGCCGCTGCCCCCAAGGCCCGGGCCCCTCTGCAGCCTCTACCTTGCCGTCGTCTGGGCCAACACCACAGGCCTCATCGCCGTGCGCGAGCTCCAGGGCAAAGGCCATGGCATCGTCATCTTCGAGCACGACGCCTCCGTCAATGGCACCTAGGTCTACTCCCTCACCGCCGAGCCCGACCTCCACGGCGGAGGCTCCTCGTATGCCACGACATGAAGGGCGGGTACCACGACGACGCGTGGATGCAATGGGGGAGCAACGCCTTTTCACATTCCTCTCATTCCTCACCCTACTCCTCCGCCACATTTGCATCTGCCTTCACAAGGGCGCACCACACGTCTCCTTTCGTCGCAACAACATCAGAGTTGTGGTTTGATCGCTTTTCATTTTATTGACTGTGATATTCTCATACCTGGTCGCAGAGATCCTTCCGCTGCTCACGGCGGTGGTCGTGTGGTGCACAGGCCTGGGCACGGTGACTGTAATCGTCGGCTTCTATTTGTTATTCGTCTATAATAATTGTAAGAATGATAATGTCATCGATGCTGCTACGGCGGAGAAACCAACAGCAATGGACTAACGGTGCTGGGATTTTTCATGAATTTGGGACAAAGTATGCACATAGCATTATGTACTTTCCTTCAGCGTAATTTTAGGGATTTTTTTAAAAAATAACCCTCTCAATTTCTCATATTTGCGAAATGACCTTGCAAAAAATAAATTTGTAAGAATAACCCTGCTTTCGCCACGCGGGCGCTACGTCGGGTGGCCAGCTTGAAGGCGTCGAGCGCCTCAGCGCCTTCACAAAATTTCTGTGAAGGCGCTGAGTCGCTCAGCGCCTTCACAAAATTTTCTGAAAATTGGCTGTGTAAAGTTGCACTAAAGGCGCTGAATAAACCAGCGTCTTTAGTGTTAAACACTAAAGGCGCCGAGCCACTCAGCGCCTTCACAAAATTTATGTGAAGGCGCTGATCTGCTCGGCGACTTCAGTGCGGCTGAACTAAAGGCGCCTATTCACTAAGCGCCTTCACAAAAAAAATAAAGGCGCTGAGCAACTCAGCGCTTTTAGTGCAGAACACTAGAGGCGCTGACGCGCTCAGCGCCTTTAGTGTTTTAAAACACTAAAGGCGCTACGTCGCTCAGCGCCTTTAGTGTTTATACTAAAGGCGCTGAGCGAGTCAGCGCCTTTAGCTGGAACATCCAGCAGAATTTTATTATACTTAAAAAAAAAACCAAAATTTGTACAACAAGTTGCAAACAATGAGAATTAACATTCAAAATTCTAAAACAATATTCACAAACACCAAATTCCACACCATTCATGACATTCAGAAATCATAGTTGAGTAACAACCAAAAATGAATATTACAAAAATGTCAACATTATACCCTCGACCTCAAAAGTTCAATTTTGAGCACGTCCTCGACCTCGACGTCCTCGGCCACGCCCTCGCCCACGCCCGCGGGGAACAACAAGATCGATAATAGGTACATCATCGAGATGCTCGACTGCTGCCAATTGATCGAGCTCCTCGATGATACCACCCTCATCCTGCTCAACAATATGCTGGATCGCCTGTGGCGATGATGACGAGGGACGACGGCGTGAATATGTAGAAGTAAATGAAGTCCGTGATACTGGTGGCGGGAGCGACGCTGACTTCGAAGGAAATATCGTCGGGGCCTGAATAGTAGGAGATGGAGATCGTGGCATCTGAATTGTCGTCGGGGCCTGAATGGTAGGAGATGGAGATCGTGGCATCTAAAAGAGTGTAAATAGTTTGTTAATTTGAATTTGAAAACTTAATTTGAATTCTATGCTAAATGGTACCTGATGACTCGAGGACGCTCCCTCATATGAAGGTCCGCCTGAAACTCTGGCTGTAGGTACAGATGGTACATGCTGTAGTATCATTTGAATATTCTCGTTCATTTCTGTCAGAGTCCCAAATGTGAATTCAGGCGGCGGTCGGTCATGCAATATGTGATGACCTGGATCTCCGCAGAGCTCCTGCAGTGTGATTGGCAGCTTCTGGGGACCTATACTGTGTGTTGGGGTGTTTCTGCACCAACTGAACCTTAGTGATGGACTCTGGACTTCATTTGGATCACGTGAGTGATCGGAGGACTCCGTTGGGTGTTTATAAGTAGTTTCGCGCGAAGCGGATATTAAAAATGGACTCAGCGCGAAGTTTGGACCAAGGAACCCCTTTCTGGATGCCTCCGACAAATTTTGGAATTGGATTTTGGAAAAACGGATGGCGGATTTGGATTCAGCGCGCGAAAACGGTCAAAATGGGCTATTTACTTGCATTTTTCGGAATTTGGAACAGTAAAATTACTGTTCACGGCCGGAACAGTGATTCCGGCGACCGGCCGGCGGGGGGCGGCGGCGGAGCGCGGCGGCGCAGGCTCGGGCAGGCGGCGAAGCAGCGGCGGGCAGGCGCGCGGTCCACGGGCGAGGCGTGCACCAGGGGAGGGACACGTGGTGGCTTGTTATTGGAACGGTGTTGTGCGCTCGGTCCACGCAAGGAGCGGAGCAGGTGACCGGGGCAGGTGGCCGTACGCGCGGGGCAGGCGGGCAGCAGGTGGGCACGGTTCCCGAGGCGTTGACGCGGGGGACCCGTGCGTGGGAGCGCCACGTGTCAGCGCGTGGTTGGCTGGCGCCAACCACCCGCACTGTGGACGCGGGCCACGTGGCGCAGCGTGGGTTGCTGAGTTTGCTGCTTGCTGTTTCGGGGTGACGTGGCGCGCTGTGGTGGATTCGGGCGCTGATGGACGGCCCAGATCGGGCGCACTGTGTGCGCCCGAATATTTCCGGGCGCCCGAAACTTGGGACTTGGAGGGAATTTTTGGAATTGTTCAGTTTTGGCTATAAATACCTCCCTTTGGCCTGCGGTTTGAGGCTTTTCCCGAGCTCCTCTCTCTCTGCAACCTCAAGCAAAGTTGCTCATCTTCCTGTGGAGCATCTCGTGGAGAAGTTTGGGAATTTTTGGTGGCACGCACTTCGAGGTATGCGGCATTTCGGCGCAGTGCGACTTTCCTTCATCGGTGATCCCCTTCGTCGCGTTTCGGTGCGCAGGCTCCCTTGGCTTACTCAGACCATCTTTTTCGGTGATTTTTGCGGCAGCGCGTTCACGAGAGGTAAGGCTTCGTTTTTCGTGTTGATTACATCTCCGTATTTCGAGTTTTTGGCACAGTTCCCGAGGCATCTCTGAGCCACTGTTTTTCTGTGGTGATTTTGGACAGCATGAGCTTGTTGGATTTATTTCTCAGCCCACGGGTATCGGAATGAGGTGATTCAAGTGTCGATTGATATCTACTCTTCGAGAGGAATGCACCCGTATTTTTATTGGATTTTCATGAGGTCATTTCGAGGGTGAGAATTAAGTTTCTTTACTGCTGTTTTTCCAGCAGAATTGTGTTCGTGAGGGAATGGCTTCCAACGTTGTCCGAATTGTTTCTTGGCCTACAGGTATCAGAACAGGGCGTTTAAACAGTCGATTTGGGGCTACTCGTCGCGAGGATCACAACCGTAATTTTTTTGGAATTTTTGGAGGTCTGTATACAGGTGAAAAGGCTTCTCCACTCTGCTGGTTGGTAAAAACAGCATATGCTGTTTTTAGGAATTGTAGTGATTGGTTATTAATTGTTGGTTATGTTGTTGATTGGAACAGAGGTTTGTGCGGCTGTTACCGAGGGTGCGATTTTGGCAGATTTTGGATTTAGTGTGGCAGCGTACTTCACCGACTTCGGCTTTGCCTGCGGAATGCGTTTCAGGTGGGTGCTTTATTCCAAGAACCGGTGGTCGGTTCTCTAAATTTTTATATGTTAGAATTGCATGCAGGTGTATGGTACAATAGCTGGGATTGATCGGTAAGCTTAACAATGTGAATTTTATGGGAATTGCAAGTGAATTATTCATAATATGAAAATGGTATTAATCAAACATTCATGTTGATGGTTAGTGGAAGCTTACCTAAGGCAAGGTTACCCTATATGATTGATTTTCATGCCATGTTAGCACATAACCTTTTATGAGGCTGGTTTATGCAATGGGATAGGATTATGTAGTTATGTGCAGGTTCTACTCTGAGGAGCGATTATGGATCGGGAACTATGGACAGGTATGGTCATTGATAAGTTGGCATGAGGTTTATTTTTCTTCATTCTGCTTTGAGGACAAATGCATGCTTGTATGGACATCTAGATAGGCCATCTTTTACTGCTACACTTTCATATTGGGACTTGACTTAGGAGAAACCATCTCTGCTTTCTTTCTCCTTTTTTGTCAGTCGTATGGTTTATGTTGCTTGGGTTCGAGCAGGGTTTTGGGATAGTGTAGCTGGGGTCCTGGTGTCGGGGACAGGTTGTGCCGGATTGTGTTAGGCAGGGTTTTCGGCGGCCGCGGATATTGGGCGGTTGGCTGGGTGCGGGTTATTGCACTAGGTTGTGGTTTGCGGGGTATTGCGGCAACCGCGGACATTGGGCGGTTGACCGGAGGTTGCTTATGCATAAGATTGGGTATCAGGCTTCTCTAGTGGATGGAGTTTTCCACTTATTGTTTACTGTTGCATCAGATTGTGATCGGGTTCTCCTTCAGTGGATAAGTTTTCCCACTTGATCTGAGTCATGATCCAGTCCTGCTGATTTATGATACTTGTTACTGAGATACTTTCCTCGTGTGGGTCGCTCCCCACGAGTGCCACTCCGGAGTGCGCGGCTGACAGACTTTGAGTCCTTGAGACTCCTTTGCTTCGGTGTTATGCGTAGGCTGGCATACCCGTCGCGGCAGAGCAGGCAGTACCAGTTCTACTGGTGGCACCAGATTGGGTTTATTCCAGACAGTTACTTTATGGTTACACTCACGTCAGGGGGACTGAGTGGAGTCTAGCGGCTGGGTGTAGACCAGTGCTAGTGTTGTTGGGAACCGTTTGGGGTTTGACGGTGGTCCCGTGGTCGTTGTGAGTTCTTTGACCATTGTGTGAGAGGTTGAGCATCTTGAGTCTATCCGTTCTGAGAGAGAGGGCATGGATTTGACTATAGCCTGCATGAGCCACTACTCGATAGCGAGTTAGTCCGTTTGGACGCCCTACGTAATTCCTGCCCGTCAGCGGGAGGTGGTTGTAGGTGGGCGCAGGTTTGACTGGACCCGATGTGGCAGTCAGCTCGATTGGGTCGATTGAGCACATCGCGTGCGAGTGTTGCATATCTTTATCAGAGTTTCCCCATTTGAGCATTTAGATAGAGGCATGGTAGCTGTAGAGTGTTTTCAGCTTCTTTCTTCAGTTTTACTGCATTGATTATCTTTTGCCTCTAGTAGTCTCGGTGGGCAGATCGTCCGGCCTGGTGGCGATACCCACTGAGAACTCCCTTTTGGTGTAGTTCTCACACCCGTTTGAGGGTTTTCCCTCTTTTTTGTCCTTTCTCTCCTTTGTTTTGCAGAGTCTTAGCGGGTGTTGCTGTTTCTGCGGTTGCTGTTCGTGGTGAGGGAGTCACGAGCTAGATCCAGACCCATCTTTGGAGAGTAGCGGTACCCCCCCCCTTTTTTTTGAGGAGATCTTCTGTATAGTCGATAGATTAGTGTTTATTCCTCTTTTGTGAGACTGATGTAGTGAGGATATGTTGTATTGAGAGCTTGTACACTGATATTTTATTTGAGATACCTCCTTGTTGAGCTATGAGTTTTGTATTCGAGGTTATTGTATGATTATCATTTTTGGGAGATGGACCTTGTTGTATGATCTTCAGTTGTACAGTGGTTGATTTTATTTCTACAGCAGTTTTATCTTTTGGCTCTGATATCTGTTTGGCTGTAGCACTTTTTTGCAGGTAGGACGCTTCGCCTATGCGGGTTTGGCATAGGTGGCGGATCTGTTGGCGAGCCCGGGTCGCAGTTTCGACCCCGGGGCGTGACAGATTAGAGTGGTATCAGAGCCTAGGTTGTAGGTCATGGTGGACTTAGAAACCCTAGGCTTGTGGTTGGACCCTAGGATGACTTCGTGAGAGTCGTGATTTGTAGCGAGAGTCCTGATTGAGTTTTACACCTCTCCCAAAGGACGGGATGAGCGATTGGCATGTTTATTCTCCTAAGTAGTTATGTTGGCTGCAGACAACATAACGCTGTGGAATGGGTGACATGCTCTAGACTTTCGCCGGATTGGGTCGAGCGTTGTTGTGTGCTGATTTGTGGTTTCGTCGTGGCGAGCGGTGTCTCCCCGACGCTGGGTTTGGGACCCTTGTGCATCCTGTCATGGCAGTTGAGCTTGAGCGGTTGGTTTTGGGCCGGATACCCGGATTGAGGTCAGAGAGTTCCGGACCCAGATATTTATTGCTCTCTGATGATGATTACTAGCCTAGCCGTGCATATATAGGGGAGTCTCTGTCCTTAGGATAGAGGATTTCCTATATGTCTGGCGGTCTGTTACGCCCAGTTTGCGAACTCTGATTTTATATAAAAAAAAAAAAAAATTTAGACCTGATTAGGAACTTGTTAAGATGAACCCTAGGATGACTTATCACGTGAGAGCGTTGGGTATGTCGAGTATAGGGTTAGAAACTCAAGATATACTATTGGAGTCTGTTTCTAACCTGGTTGTGTTATTGCAGTTATGGCTCGTCCTCCAGGTCGTGGGCGTGGACGGGGCACGGGCCGTGGAGTCGGCCGACCACCTAGCGTACCGAGCGAGCCCGCAGATCAGGGCCGTATGGATCGATTGGAGGCCCAGCTTGCGGCCTTGGCTGGGATGGTCCAGCATCTTGTGCAGCAGCAGACTGCTGCTTCGGCCCCACCTGTTCCCCCACCCGCTGTTCCAGAGGATACACCGCCGGCTGCTCCCCCTGCTGCACCGGTCGTCGCCGAGCCTGAGGGCTTGGCAGAGCCAGACGTTGACCCTGTGCCGCCACCGGCGGGGCCAGTTCCTGTTCCAGCCCCTGCCGCGACCTCTAGGGCGGTACCGGGGGTTGCTGCGGTCCCTGCTGCCACTGCTTCGACCGCGTCTGCTTCCTCCCGTTCTGTTTCCCCCGCTGCTGAACCTGCGGCCGATGTCGAGGCCGATCGGGCAGAAAAGGCCCGAGCAAAGGCGATTTTGCTGGAATTCAAGAAATTCAAACCGCAGATTTTCGATGGCAAGGACGACGATCACTGGGCGGTCGAGCAATGGATCGACCACATAGAAAAGTTATTCCAAGATGTGTATACTGAGGACCGCGATAAAGTACACATCGCTGTTCATTGCCTGGAGGGCCGGGCGTCCAAGTGGTGGAGACGACACCGAGAGCGCCATTTTGTGGGTCCATCTGAACCCACCTGGGAGGATTTCAAAGCTGCCATGTACCACCACCATCTGAAGGAGACCACCAAGGAAGGTCTCGAGCGTGAACTGGAGAACATCAAGCAGGGCGACAAGAGCGTCCGTGAGTACGAGCAAGAGTTTCTGCGCATTGCTGACTTGGTGCCTCAAGCAGTGCGCGAGGAACGCCGAAAGGTACGCCTATTCTCGCAGGGATTGAGACATGAGATCCGCCGCCAGCTCTCATCCCACCTTACCACCGACTTCGACAACTGCGTGGAGCGGTGTTTAGCCATCGAGGCGGATGTCCATATCTCCCGCGCTGAGCGGAGCGCGGCAGACAAGGAAAAGGGCAAGAAAAGAGCGTCTTCTGGGAACGGCGGTAGGCATTCCAATCAAAACAAGAAGGCGAAACAACCACAACTGATGAAATGGCCCAAGAGATCTCCTGCTGTTGGTGCTTTCAACAACCCCAACTGGGGCCCCCGGCCTTGTGTCTTCTGCGGGGGTACCCACCGGGCGAGCGACTGTGATCAGAGGCATGGCCGATGTTTCAAATGCGGCCAACATGGACATGTTTCAGCGACGTGCTCGCGGGGATCTGCACCCGCGCAGATGGCTGCTCCTCTACCAGCACCACCACCGCGACGACAAGCCCCGGCACCGAGTTCTGCTTTCTCAGGGCGTCCACCTCTTCCTCGACCACCTACCGGGCACGTCGCCGAAACATGTCCATGTTGGCCGCATTTGAAACATCGGCCATGCCTCTGATCACAGTCGCTCGCCCGGTGGGTACCCCCGCAGAAGACACACGGCCGGGGGCCCCAATTGGGGTTGGTGAAAGCACCCACAGCAGGAGATCTCTTGGGCCATTTCTTCCGTTGTGGTTGTTTCGCCTTCTTGTTTTGATTAGAATGCCCACCGCCGTTCCCAGAAGACGCTCTTTTCTTGACTTTTTCTTGTCCGCAGCGTTCCGCTCAGCGCGGGAGATCTGAACATCCGCCTCGATGGCTAAACACCGCTCCACGCAGTTGTCGAAGTCGGTGGTAAGGTGGGATGAGAGCTGGCGGCGGATCTCATGTCTCAATCCCTGCGAAAAAAGGCGTACCTTACGGCGTTCCTCGCGCACTGCTTGAGGCACCAAGTCGCAGAAACTCTTGCTCGTACTCACGGACGCTCTTGTCGCCCTGCTTGATGTTCTCCAGTTCACGCTCGAGACCTTCCTTGGTGGTCTCCTTCAGATGGTGGTGGTACATAGCAGCTTTGAAATCCTCCCAGGTGGGTTCAGATGGACCAACGAAATGGCGCTCTCGGTGTCGTCTCCACCACTTGGACGCCCGGCCCTCCAGGCAATGAACGGCGATGTGTACTTTATCGCGGTCCTCCGTGTAAACATCTTGGAACAACTTTTCCATGTGGTCGATCCATTGCTCGACCGCCCAGTGATCGTCGTCCTTGCCCTCGAAAATCTGCGGTTTGAACTTCTTGAATTCTAGCAGCACCGCTTTTGCTCGGGCCTTTTCTGCCCGATCGGGCTCGACATCGGCCGCAGGATCAGCAGCGGGGGAAACAGAACGGGAGGAAGCAGACGCGGTCGAAGCAGTGGCAGCAGGGGGCGCAGCAACCCCCGGTATCGCCCTGGAGGTCGCGGCAGGGGCTGGAACAGGAACTGGCCCCGCCGGTGGCGGCACAGGGTCAACATCTGGCTCTGCCAAGTCCTCAGGCTCGGCGACGACCGGTGCAGCAGGGGGTGCAGCCGGCGGTGTAACCTCTGGAACAGCGGGTGGGGGAGCAGGTGGGGCAGAAGTAGCAGGGGCAGCAATCTGCTGCTGTACAAGATGCTGGACCATCCCAGCCAAGGCCGCGAGCTGGGCTTCCAATCGATCCATACGGCCCTGATCCGCGGGCTCGCTAGGCGCGCTAGGTGGTCGGCCGACTCCACGGCCCGTGCACCGTCCACGCCCACGACCTGGAGGACGAGCCATAACTGCAACAAGACAACCAGGTTAGAAACAGACTCTAATAATATACCTTAAGTTTCTAGCCCTTATACTCGGCATACCCAACGCTCTCACGTGACAAGTCATCCTAGGGTTCATCCTAACCAGTTCCTAATCAATCTTTCCTAGGTACCGTGTACCTATTGCTCTGATACCATCTAATCTGTCACGCCCCGAGTTTTAAAAAATCAGATCTAAAATTTTTTTTTTTTTTTATAAAATCAGAGTTCGCAAACTGGGCGTAACAGACCGCCACACATATAGGAAATCCTTTATCCCAAGGACAGAGACTCCCCTATATATGCACGGCTAGGCTAGTAATCATCATCGGAGAGCAATAAATATCTCGGCTAATAATACTAATCAACATGAATACTCCAAAATAGAACATGCTAACATCTATAGAGAAAATCCATATAAAATAAAATCAATGCTGGAAAACTGGAAATGAAAGTCAGCTACAATCATCAAAGATCTCAATCATCAATATCTATCATCATGGGGACAGCTCTATAGTGACGGCCTCACGCGATCGTCCCGACATCCCTCCACCCGACGGACCTGAAAAATGGTCACCCAGGGGGTGTGAGATACAACGACAGTGTATCCCAGTGGGCACGACGAGCCGAGAAATAGCTAATCGTACCTACTGGGTACTAAAATCTGCGGATAGTAAAGATCGATAGGTACAGCTGAAATAACAGATAATATCTACTGGAAAGCAACAAATCCACAGATAAACTGAACTAGGCAGATAATCAATCATAAGAAAACTGCAGATAAATAATGCTGGGAAATCAGGGTATAACGGTAGTAATCGAGCATAAAAGAACTGCAGATAAGCGATGCTGGAAATCATGATATACTGAAATAATCAAGCATAAGAACTGCAGATAAATGATACTGGGAATCATAATACACTGAAATAATCAAGCATAGACTGATGCGTCAAAAAATAGAAACCCAAGTACCCAATCATGCGCCACTATTGGTCTCACAGAACCTCAAGCAAAAACCACTGATCCGCACCCCATCCGCTGACATAACCCTGCACTCACAGATGCTATCAGGGGCTCACGGGTTGTGGTGATCCGGACTCCCGCAGGAACTGTGCAATATTAAACAGTGACTGCAGGAAGTTTATTCGGTGAAACAGAGCTTGTAGAATCGAAATTGGCCATTAAAAATAGACTCGGCGCAAAAATCGGAGCAAATAGGCCTTTCCGGGAGCTTTCGGCAAAATTTCGGATGAGAATTTGGCGAAACGGACAGCGGATTTGAACTCAGCGCGCGAAAACGATCGAAATGGTATATTTACTTATTTTTTTCGGCAAAAAAGCACTGTTCATGCCGGAACAGTACTTCCGGCCGCCGGCGGCGGCCGCCGGCGGCCGCCGGCGACCGGCGGAGCGCGGCAGAGCGCAGCGGAGCGCGGCAGAGCGCAGCGGCGCGCGGCGCGGGCAGGCGCGCGGGTGCGCGGTCCACAAGCATGGCGTGCACCAGGAGCACCGAACATTCCAATTACCACGTGGCAAGCTGTGATTGGCTGGCCGGCTTCTAGAAGGCTGTGGGGACTGTGACACGTGGCGCTTCCCGGTTGGCCGACATTTTCCGGAAAACCCGGAGCGCGGAGCAGGCACGTGCACCACGTGGACACGTGGCGGATTTTGAGTGGACTTGCACAGGCTGTTTCCTGTTTTGTGGACACGTGGCGCAATCTGCTTGGTCCATTTCGGTGTTTGCTGTTCTGTCCGATCCTGTGTGGAGCCCAAGAATATTCCCTTGGCCCATTATAAATAGGGTCCCTCACTCCCCTCACTCCCACCTCGAATTCCGAGCCATAGAGAGAGAATCACAGCTTGAGCCCTCTACAAAAATTGTTCCTCTCTCTCCTCAAAATTTCAAAATTTTTGGAGTTACAGTTAGTGAGTTATCTGCGACGCGGCGCACTGCGACGGTTTTCTTTTTCGGCCTATTTCCCGTCGCAGTTCAGTAGAAAATTCCCTGTGTGCTAACCAGGAGGAATTTTTGGACGATTTTTGCGACAGCGCGTGCCTAAGAGGTAAGGCTTCGATTTCCGTGTTGATCACTTTGCTCCATTTCGCACTTTTGGCACGGTTTCCAAGGCCTCTTTGACCCCCCTTTTTGCTGTGGAAATTTCTGGACAGCATCGACTTCTCCGATTTTTATCTTGGCGTAGGAGCATCAGATCGAGGTGTTTAAAGAGTCGATTTTGATCTACTCTTCGCGAGGAACGCAACCGTGATTTTTCTAGGATTTTTGGAGCTCAGTATAGAGGTGAAAAACTCCTCTTTTCCCGTGCTGTTTGAAAAACAGCAAATATTGTACTTTTTGGGATTTATATTTATACCGGGAACGTTGTTATGTACAGCTGTGCACTGAATTTGCAGGATTTGAGGACTGTGGACAGCTAGGAGGCTTTCTAGGGTGTGGTTTGAGCTGCTCGAGGTGGGCGGTTGTTGCTTACCTCATTTTTGACAAGCTCACTGGGATTATTAGAACTCCCCTAAAATTTAATGAGAACCATTGGGATGAACTAATATAACAATTGATGAGAACCAGGATGAACTAATATAACAATTGATGAGAACCATTGGGACGAACTAATATGACAATTGATGAGAACCATTGGGACGAACTAATATGACAATTGATGAGAACCATTGGGACGAACTAATATGACAATTGATGAGAACCGCTGGGACGAACTCTTCTAAAATTTAATATGACCCCACAGATTATATAATAACTTATCTTGGGACACTGTGATTGGGACAAAGGCTATAATCTCGCATGCAAATAATTTTTCCAGTAAATCAATCTTCTTTTAAAATAAATATTTAACACCTTTCTACAGCTTTTGAAAAGTACAATTGCATGCTTGCTTGGACATCTAGTTAGCCCTATTTACTGCTACACTATTGGGATTTGAACATGTTTCATTGTTGTCCTTTGCATCCAGATGCTTGTTGCTCAAGTATGAGCAGGGGTTTGGGATAGTATAGTCGAGATTGCATTAGATTGTGGATTTGTGGGGTATTGCGGTGACCGCGGACAGTAGGCGGTCGACCAAATGTTTATCCTTACATCAGATTGGGGTTGAGTCTGGTTTATTGCATCAGTTGGGGATTGGGTTTCTGTAGTGGATGGAGTTTCCCACTTTGATCATAGTTATGATCCAGTCCTGCTATATTGAGATATGTGCTACAGAGATACTTGAGATACTGATGACAGAGATGCTTTACTCGTGTGGGTCGCTCCCCTCGAGTGCCACTCCGGAGGTGGGCTTTTTCGGACCCAGCCTTGTGTGCCGGTCTGATACTTATGTTGGGATGCAAGCCGTGCGAGCCGATCCCGCGGTTTCGAGCCTTGTGTGCAGATTCCGCTGAGCAGGCAGTACCAGTGTTTACTGGTGTCTAGATTGGGTCTATTTGGACAGATACTATTTCTGATGCATGCATACAGTTTTGACAGCATAGTAGTGGTAGTTTTCCTGTTTCAGCATCTTATGTATCTTACCACTTCCCCTTTTTCCTTTTGCCTCTAGTAGTCCTAGTGGGTGCGTCAGAGTTGAGGTTTTACCCACTAGGGGAGGCTACTGGTTTATCTGGTAGTTCTCACCCCCATTGTTATTTTCTGTCTCTTCCTTCTCCTTTATTTTTGCAGAGTCATCTGCGGGAGCTGCTAGGCCATCGGCAGCGGATCGAGGTAAGGGGATCGCCGAATAGATAGATCTCCTGTGAGACTGAGGGCTGTAGATAGACGTTGTACCCTTCACTCAGACTGTGGTATTCTCCTTTTATTTTGGGTCTGGCTTCCGCCAGCTGGTTGTACTATTTGGTGAGCTGGGAGATTATTGTACCTATTACAGTTTTATTTGTATTTCCAGTCTGAGGTACTATGTGGCTCTTCTATTTCAGCTCTGTATTATGCTCTGTTATTGTTATATTATATCTGAACAAGTTACCAGCGCTTCGTGTACGCGGGAAATTCCGTGTGCATGGCGGATCTGTTGGCGAGCCCGGGTTCCGGTTTACACCCGGGGAGTGACACGGGTCTTTCCTCTAGACCACTTTACCGGTAAAGAACACTACGACGGTGGCCAAACCGTCAGTGTACGTGAAGTACAGCAGTGCGTGGTAGTCATCATGCTATGATCAAGCTCACGGTCTAGTGACCGGGTAGTCGGCAATGAGCCGAGATCCCAACAGGGAATCATCTGTCTGTATCTATCAATCAGGATCAATCATGCATATCTGAATAAAGCAGTATGACGAATGACATGAAACTAGCAGAAATAATCAATCATGACATCTGTACGCCAAGATATGCAAGCTGACAAGCAGATGTATATAAATATCGTGTGTCTAAGGGATCAATATCTATCAGGAAAAATCATGCGGTGTATAGATACAATCATCAGGACTAATCATGAACAGGTAAAATCAAGCACAGGTGTACATGCGATGTCTAAAGAAATCAATATCTGTCAAGATAGGTCATATAGATAAAATCAGCAGGGCTAATCAAAAACAGGTGTCCGACTGGACTAAAGCAACCAGAGGACCGAAAAGCTAAAGCCCGGATCGAAGATAACCCACCTGGATGTAGGCAGATCCTCGAACTCCCGCTCGGCTACTGGGAGGCTGGCGCTGAACAACTGGGCCCTGAATACACAGCTATAATCAGTAATAAACTCACACAAACCCATCCCGACGACACTACAACAACGGAACGCTAAAACGGAACAATTTCGCCGATTTACCGAACAAAATCCGATTCCCGATCAACGAGAGTCCACGGGACTCTAACAAAATGTCCAGTTAGTGTAAAACACTGTCTAAAGGTAATCATCGTGTCCAATATCCATTTTGATCCATAATCCATTTTAAATCGCATAAATATACTATGCTACGACTTATTTCGACTCGTTCTTGCAATCCGGGGATCCAAAAACGACGCCGTAAGTTTCAGCGCGTTTGTTTCGACAAGACGGAGGCCGTGCTCACAGGTTTAGGCTGGCACAGGGCCCGAGGGCAAAGTTGGCCCATAAACTACTTTGGGTTCAATTAGCAACTTGCTAAAACTTAACCTATACTTGATCAATTTAGGAGTTAGATGGAGCATCATGTACAGAGGGATAAACAGAGTTGGGGGCTCACCTCAGGTGCGCCGGATGGTGGCCGGAGGAGTCGGCCGGAGCAGCTCACAACTCGGGCTAGAGCTCGGATTGGTCAAGCTCCAATGCAGCCTTGCTCTGTCAGCAACAAGGGTGAGCAGTAGTTAGCTAGGGGTCCCAGTAGGTGACTGGTGCGAGCTGGGTCGAGCTCCGGTGGCCGGAGGCGGCGGCGGCCGGAGACGAACCCGGAATAGACAATTCGGGTACAACCTTGGAACCCAATCACAGAGGTGCCCTAGCCCAAAACTAAAATGATGGGGATCTTCAAATACGTATTTAGAGCTTACCTGGGCAAGTGGCCGGAGTCCGAGACGCCGGGGATCGCCGGAGGTGAAACCCGAAGTCAAATCGGGTGTAACTGTCGAAATCAAAATCCCGACGTTAAGAGTGCCATGCAAAGCCACCATCGATCTTAAAATGCTTAAATAAGCCTACTTGCACGGTTGCCCGGCGTCCGGAGGCGACGACGACGCGCGGCGGCGGAGCTCGGCCGAGATCAAGGGTCGTTAATGGCGGTTTCCGGCCAAGTGGCTCCGGGCCGGTGCGACTTGGACCAAATCACTCCCCTCGACGCTAGGGAGCTTCCTGCAGTGGTGGCCGGCGTCGGGAGGCAACGGCGGCGCCGGGCGGCGGAGATCGGCCAAAGTAAAGAAAGTCCGGTTTCTAGGGCTGGCTCGCGCGACCCCGATCTTGCGCCGATCCCGACCAAACCTTGGAGATAGGTTGCAGTCGACGAGGGGACCCGATTCAACGGTCCTGATCTTAAGTTCGACGGTCGGATGACGGCGGCGGCCAAAAATGATAATTTCCGGCAACAGGGCTCCCGCCGACGATCGGGACGACGGCGACAGCTCACACTTCACGGAGAGATTCCTCTCGAGGTCAGGAATACACTAGAAGGGTTCATGGGGAAGTTTAAAACAAACTTTTACAAACACTTACCTCGCCGGAAACCGTGGAAGGAGAAGATGGCCGCGGCGGCGCACGGCGGCGGCTGGGTGTCGGGTTCCACTCGGGCTTGGTTGCGGCTCCACGAGGGACTCCACAGGCAAGGTCTTGATCGCCCAGACCCTCCCAAGCACCTTCCTCTCCAACCACCCGAGATCAAGGTGGCTCTTGATCTTTTCTTCTCCGGCGACGGGGAGGCGGCGGCCGGTGCGAGGCTCCCGTGGAGTGCGGGAGAGGAAGAGGGGATCGTTGGAGCTGCGCTAAAGGGGGCTGAGCTACGGGATTTTAAAGAGAAGGATCTCGGATTTGAATTTCGAATAGTGCAACTTTGCACATTTGCATTCCAGCCCTCCAACTCTTGGTATTTACTGCTTAGTCCCTCACAGCATCTTTCATTCGCACTTAGGTCCCTCCCCCAGCAGTGGCACGCAAATCGAGACATGAAATATAGGGGGTTTTGCGTAAATTACTGCATTTTTCTCTGTTTTTCACGCTTTTCGAGACATTTTAGTCGTCAATTCGAAAAACGGACTTCGCCACAACGTCCGGCTCGACGAAATCTATCAGGTAGCGATTTTCGTTTTTCGAGAAAACGCCCAAATAAATTCTCGATACATAATATACTGTATAAAAATACAGTTATCGCGCTTTTCGATACTCTAGGGTCGTCAAACGGAAATTCCGTCAGCGCCATTGCGTTCAGAACGACGAAACCGTTCAAATCGACTATTTGAAGTGCTATGATCGGTTTCCGGATGGCGAATTGGCCAAAGTTGGCACTTAGGGATTTCGAAAAATAGGGTTTACTGTTCATTACTGTTCCCAGCACTATTCACTTAAGTCGCGGGTCCCGCCCGCTTCTTCGCTGATTTCTGGAAGATCCGACCGTTGGATCTGAACATGCTTAATATCACTTTCGATCAGTTCGACGAGACGGTCGCACTAGTGATCTCGAATTTTCGAGATTCGGCTCGGATTGAAAGGCGATATTTCTGCCTCGTAATTTGTGCAATTATACCGCAGAAAAGGGTCAATTAGGCTGTTCGTGCCATTTATAATTCAAAATCATCTCGACTTTTATTCATCCTCTTTTATTTATTTACAATAAAAATTCGAATTATTACAATGGGCTCATAAAAGCATCTTTAATGTGGATGGGTTGTTTGTTACCCTGGTGTTGACAAATGAACTTCAATATTATCCATGATCAACCCCAATTCTTCAATTTTAAGCTAGCATCTTACAATAAACAGACAGAGAAATAAAGATTTAAAATGCAGCATTTTTCAGAGCATTTAGAAGAGAACCATTTGTAAACCATTTGTGTTACAAAACTGACTAACGGAGTTAGCATTAGCATATAGAATGTTCCATAATCATCCGATGGAAGTTTCACATATCCTGTCTTCAATAGCACTTTACTAAAAATAAGTTCAACAGCAAAATTTCTTGTAGACTCTTAATACGACCAATTTGGTCGTAAACTTCCTAAGTAATTGTCCTGGTAAAAATCAAGCAAAACCTTCCAAAATACCAAATAAATGCATTAGTAAATAGCTTAGTATTTCCTTAGTGCCATAGAAAATCGACATAGATTACAAATCGTGTGAACAACTTAGGAGATCAAACAGTGGAGCTAACACCCAAAAGGTAAAAGTAATATACATCTATCTCAGTAGGCTATATTGAAGTTCTTCACAAGAAATTACTATGAGCAACTTGAGGTCAAAAGAAAAGTAACAAATAGTGAAGAGTGAAAAAGAAAGGCAATAGAATAAACCATTTAAAATAGTATAAAAGGTTCACAAAAAGTTATGTTGAGGATTTTAATGGCCAGCACAATAGGATAGTTTAATTGAGAAAAATAGCACTATACAGTATTACATACCAATGTATAATAATAAGGCTCTACTTCTATACGACCAAAATGGACTAAACTTGCAAAAGAATGAGATATAATTATCAAAAGATATCAGAAATAGTATGATAATAAAAGGACATTATAACTGATGACATGTATATAAGATGCAATTGTAGATGATAGCTCCCGCAAAGATCAAAATAAAAATAAACATGAAACAATATGCTGATGTACAGTTTTCTATATTATGAAAAAGGATGCAAAAAAAGAGCACTGAAAATCTCCCTATGTATAAGAGTCAGATTTCTCTATCTAAAGCTCAGAGTAACAAGAATGGCTTATTTACAACATACATAAGAAAGGGTGTCCTATATGAGACCAGCACACTAATTCGTACTTAAGATTTCTTATGGAATAAGGATTACTAGTTCTTTGGAACAATGGCTAATAACCATATCAAAGGGTTAGTTGCCATGTCCGATAAAAGGAAAATCAAGAAAGAGGCCTATACGCAAAAAAAAAGTAGATGATTAGAAAGACTATAAATCCTAACACAAAATATCCTAAAATGAAATATCATATACTTCGACCATTAGAAAAATTAGTCTCCATCATCTAATTTCCAGACCACATTCTATGATCATTTATTTGGTGAGATTTTTATCATAATCCTCAAATCTTAAAAGCTATAAAGCAGTTTGATATCCTTTGCATTGGACACTGCAGTAAAAATTTGTGCACTTCTCGTCCATCTAGCTGCACAGAATTGCTATGTTTAATAAACTCCGCATGAAAACTGAAAGTAAACCAGTACTTCTAATGCAATAAATCCAACTTTCGAAAAGTAAAATAGGTTATTTCTGTTTCTTTCTACTTCCCATTCAATCACTTATTACAAATTTAGTTATTCTATTTAAATAATTAACAATGTTTACGCATGCAAAATAATTCGATAGTTGTACATCAAAAAGAAGCCAGGATAGTAAATTGTGCATATGCACTAGATAGGTGCATACGAGGGGCAGTCACAAGGTAGATCCAAGTTAAAAATGGCTTGAAAAAAATAAAAATTGCGATATTCAAATATATACATTATGTACGTTATGTATAGTAAATAGGGGACTGCATGGAGAATAACCAAGAAGCATAAAAGTGAATAAGAAACTTATTAAGAACCTTTTAAGATTATAAATATCCTACTTAATTCAATGACAATAGGTAAAATTCAAATACTTCCCTTAGGCCCCGTTTAGTTTAGGGATAAAGCAGGGATAATGAAAGTTATCCTTACTATTCTGCCAAACAAGATATATTTTGACTCGGATACCAGAAAAAAAAAATATCCCAGTCAAACCTTGATGTTCCCGGTTATCCCGGGATAGCTTAAGATAAACTAATTATTTCACCATTTTGGAGAAATACTGCTATTCCAAGATTATAAATTATTTATTAAGATTATAAATTGAATTAAAGTATGATATATTACATATTATAATAAATTATATTTATTATTAAAATTATTAACTGTACTATATTAAAGCACATTATTTATACTTAAAAATTATAATAAATTATATTTAAATATTTATAAAAAATTGTTTTTATTAAATTTAAGTAGAATATTAAATATCTAATTTATTGTGAAATATTAATCATATTTAATATCAAATTCAACCATTATTTTTTTCACTATTCTCTACTATTCCATCAAATTACACAAACGCATTTTCAATTATTCTTAGAAATGGCAGCATTACAAATGCATACCAAAAGAAGAAGATAATGAAGTAAACTTCAAACTCCTAATTTTCCTCAACAAAATCCTAAATACTAAATCAGCCCTAGGACTTCATATATGTGAAAAAGACCCAAAAATCCTAATTCTACTAACATTAAGTCCAAATGTACCCAAGCCAAACTGATGCATCCCAGTTGACTAATATAAGACATAAATTGACCCCAAAATATTCAAGACCAAAATAAGGTCCCGATCCAAATGAACTCTATACCATATTAAATTGAATCCTTTCTAATGTGTAAGTTCATAGCTCCTAGTAAAATAACGGTCCAACATGACCCGACTGAACCAATATACATGTGAACTTAAAATAAAATTTCCTCCGCCTAACTTTAAAAGAAATGCCGTGTATCAACCTAGACCAATGTACTAGAAGGCAAATATGATTTGCAATAGTCAACCAACTACATAGAGCATACACAATATGCAGCAGCATATGCAGACTCAAATGTGGTTTAACAATTAAAGGATTACCTTGGATATAGACATTCATAATTTGTACCCATATCTAATTCAGAGACTTTAGGAAGGACGAAAACGAAAACAGTAATACTTAATCTTATACATCCTTGCTTGAGTTGATCCAATGCAGTGCAGTCGAGCAACCACACAAGCATATTATGGCCGCTCACACAGATGCATACTGCATTTCAAAGACCGGACCAAGTTCAATCTCAGTACCACCATATGAATCAGTGGTAGGATTTCTCCCTATAGAGCACTAAATACCTTACAAAAGAGCAGTATCCTATTACAAATACAGTACAGCTAACTCATTACAAATTACTATTTTTTTTTTTACCATTTTGATGTTTCAAATCCAATTACAAATACAGTCTCTTACAAAAACCAAACACCACAGAACTACAAAAAGTAACTCTTTATTCTACTTCCTATTCCTCATCCAAATTACACTGGATCCGTAATCAACACATTTTCATTACCATTCAAAAAATTACACAAAATCACGCCAATGATTCGGTTGAGGAGAAACCAAGGGGTTATTTACAAAACTAACCACACTAGCAATCCTATTTATAAAAATAGTCTTCTAAAAAAAATATTTATAAAAATATACCTCGGAGTGTCAGATAACCCAAATGCGGTGAATCATTCACCACTTTCTTGAAAAGCGGTAAATGGTTCACCGCATTCACAAAATTTGTTATAGTTCCATGAAAGCGGTGAACCATTCACCGTTTTTAAAAACGACAAATGGTTCATCGTTTTTAGAAAAAGAAAAGAAGAGGGTGGTGCGGGTGCGGGGGGCGCGTGGGTATAAGTGAATGAAAGCGGTGAATTGTTCACCGCTTTTAAATACGATAAATTATTTACCGCTTTCATAGTATTTAAATTTTTCTAGAGTCTTATGAATGCGGTGAATGATTTACCGTTACCATTCACCGCTTAAGACTAAAAAAAAAAAATAAAAAATAAATAAATAAATAAATAAATAAATAAATAAATAAATCTGAAGACTATTTTTACAATTATAAAAATTTATAAGATTATTTAAAAAAAAAAATCGAAACCAAGATCTTACCTGTCGTCGAGCTTCTTGACCTCCTCATCGATCCTCTGCCGCATAGAGTCGAGAAGCCCGGCGTCCATCTCTAGCACGGATTTGACCGCCAGGGACTCGTACAACGAGGCCATATCTAGGGCACAAAAAAAAAAACGAAGGGCAGGGGGGGGAGGGGGGAACACAATCGTAAATAACAAGACGAACGAAGGAGGGGGGAACACAATCGTAAATAACAAGAGGAACAAAACAAAAAAGATGGATGGCATGTTGGGCAAGAAAGGAGAAGACGGTAGTGGCGGCGGTGGTGATGATGATTACCGTCGGCCTTGACGGCGTCGAGGACCTCGTCGCGCAGTCTGACCTTGTCGATGTCGTCGACGCCGGGGTGAGCGAGCAGAAAGAGTTTGTGGCCGAGGGCCAGGTGCGGCTGCTGCTTGCCTTCTTGACCCTCCATCTCCGCTCCGCCGCGCTGGTGTTACGCCGTCCAGACGGACCTGAAACCTCCTCCTCCGGATCTCCAAACCCTTGTGCTGTCTGGTTGCATTTTGCTTCTCTGCCGCCTTCTGCTTTTCCCTTTAGCCCCCTCTTGCCTTTTAGGTTGAATTTTTTTTTTGGGCTATGCTATTTAGGGTGTACATCTTACACCTATGCGAATGAATATTTATTTACTCATTATTTTGAAGTAATGAGTGAAATGCACTCCGAATAAATAAAGTATAAAATATACATCTCAAATAAGATATACACTTATATATATATATATATATATATATATATATTTTTCTTATTTTAACCCTTTAATTAGCCAAATAATTTTATAATTAGTCAAATAATTTTATAAAAAAAAATTTAGAAAACAGCGTGTAATTTATCATTTTTTTTTTTTTTTTTTTTTACGTGACGGTCGGTAAATGATATATTGTACTTATGTTAAAAAAACAATGATTTCTTTTTATTTTTCATATACAATCTTAATAACCATATAAAAATTACAATAAAAATTCTAACAACTTAAGTGAGTGTTGGATTCAAAAGTGATTTTTCGCTCTATAGAAAATTTGGCAATTATTATTTTCAAAATCTAATTCTGATTTTAAAAGTAAGTTTTTAAATTTTTGATGCCCAAAAATTGTTAAAACTTACTTTTTAAAATCTGATTCTGATTTTATACTTAAAATTTAATTTTTAATTTTTAATTTAAATTTAAATTTTAAATTTCAATTCAAATTTTAATTTTAAATTTTAAATTTTATATTCAAATTTTAAGTCTCAAATTTTAAATTTTAAATTTCAAAATTTTAAATTTTAAATTTCAAAATTTTAAATTTTAAATTTAGGATAAAATTTTAAATTTTAATTTTTGAATTACAAATTTTAAATTGTTAAAATTCAAATTTAAATTGTTTAGTTTTAATTTTGAATTTTAAATTTTAAATTTTAAGTTTAAAATTTAAGTTTAAAATTTAAATTTTTAAATTTTAAATTTTAAATTTTAAATTTAAATTTAAATTTTAAATTATTTTAAAATAAAATTTAGTAAAAAAGTATTATTTACAAAAGTAAAAAAAAATAGTCAATCAATCGTCCCTAGCGCAAGTGGCAAAAGGCTGGGTGGTTGATACCCGAGTTCGAAGCCTAATTGCTTCACATTTTCAGCTAAATTTATTTCAAAAATAAACGAAGCGGGTAGCATACTACTAGCCAAACAGCTTTACAAAATCACTTCAAAAAAATCGTTTTCTATCTAAACTATCACGCCCCTAGACTCGCCTATTTGGTCAGTTCGGACAAGCGTAGACCAGCCGAACCGACAGAGTTTTTTCGATTCGCCCAAGGCGTCACAACCAATACAAGCATTCGACCTAGACATACATATATTTACATTTTTCTTTCTTTTTCCTTTTACAATTCATAATATTATTGCGATTTTATTATTCTTTATCTTTTACCCTTAGCTACACGTTGATGAGGGTACTTTATATCGGTCTCAAAAGGGTAGGGCGCTATCTATTAAGCTACGTCCTTGCTGCGTGCCACCGCACCACTTACGAAAAGACCTATAAAACATAGGCCGATGAGAACTATAAAAATAGCCTCCAGTGGATACGGTCACACAAATGAGAAGCTTGACCTACCATGTCCAAAGAAGGTATTTAAAACATATAAATAGATAATCTACAAAAAAAAAATCTATATTATATGCAATATGATCATATGTTGTGCTTCATACAAATGCGATAATAAAATCTATATAAGTAGGAACGGCACATCTACTTCTATTTCACTATCCATCTCTATCTACATCTAGCGTAAGGTTCCCTTATCTTAGCCAACTGCTCAACTCAATCTTGAGTCAATCCATACTTAAGGTTCTTGATCACCTTTCCCTTTTTCCTGACCTAGCCCAGAATAGCGAAGCATCACACACACCCCTGGATTGTAGTCTCAGAGCGGTGAAGCGTCGCACGTGCTCTCGGTAGTGGAAAAATCGTCGCACACACTACCCGTAGCGACGAAATGTCGCATACGCTACAATCGGCGGCAAAATCGTCGCACACGCCAATATTTACTTTAGTTATTGGCTAAATTACAGAAAATCCTCTTATAATATTCCACTTTTTCACTTTGCCTCCCTGTCTTTTAAAAGTCTACATTTTGCCCCCTCGTAATTACCGAATTGTCTTTAGGGGGGCAACGGCGTTAACGGGGGAGATAAATTGACGAAAATGCCCTTACCTTATATTGGAGGGAAAATGTAATGGAGGAAAGAGAAAGGGGTTTAGACTTATTTTCTGCCATTTTTGAAGGGTATTTTGGGTATATCCAATAATATTTTTTAAAAAACTGACGGCTCACTCACGAAATCATGACGGCGGGGGGTAAATGCATATTTCGGTAATTACGAGGGGGCAAAATGTAGGCTTTTAAAAGACAGGGGGACAAAGTGAAAAAGCAGGATATTACAGGAAGATTTTCTATAATTTAGCCTTAGTTATTTTATAATGCACATTTCATTATTAAGTCAACCTCGTAGGTTCATGACTTTCCAATTTACGTGGTCTTCCTATCACTTATATTCCACGACCTATACCAATGACTCTAGGTCCAATGTCCCTGTCACCTAAGTTCACACAACTCCTAGATTCATTTATTTTCCAACACATATTTAAAAACATTAGGTTTTATACTGAGTTTATTCAAGTGGCTAACCTACCAATATGTCATTCTATTCTAGACTTAATGGCACTATATTTACTAGTTTAAAGTTGAATTCTCTAATTCCTAGAGCAAATCAACCTACTTTACTAATCCAAACATACATGACTCAACCAAAGCATATATATATATATATATATATATATATATATATATATATATATATATATAATTAGGTTGGAATACTATCGATAGTACCAAGCCATTGGTGCTATCAAATTTTTAGCTTTTGGATTAAAAAATGTGTGGTTAAGATAATAGTGGTCCCCTAGGGTTTACTAGGTGGTTGGTTGAATAGTAAAAATCTTAGGAGACCACTATAATCCCAGCCGTATATTTTTTCATCCAACGGCTGAAAACTTGATAGCGCCAATTGCTTAGTGCTATCGATAGTATTCTAGCCGGACTCTCTCTCTCTATATATATATATATATATTGTCCGGTTACTATACTATTAATAGTATGAAGTTATTGGTGCTATCAAATTTTTTACCCTTAGATCAACTCTTTTGATCATTTTCATCCGTTAGATTTTACTATTTTCCCAACCACCTATTAAACCCAAGGGGCCTATCATCATCTTAACCACACATCTTTTAATTTGAGGGTTAAAAACTTAATAGCACCAATAACTTGGTACTATTAATAGTATTCATATATATATATATATATATATCCAAGGGGCCCATCATCATCTTAACCACACATCTTTTAATTTGAGGGTTAAAAACTTAATAGCACCAATAACTTGGTACTATTAATAGTATTCATATATATATATATATATATATATATATATATATATATATATATATATATATATATATATATATATATATATATATATATATATATATATATATATATATATATATATATATATTCCATATCCACCGGTAATTAATTTACCCTAAATAGCATACTTTCTATGCGTGCTTAATTTACCAAATTAACCTACCATTAGATGCATTAATAAAATAATATTAAATTTACCGACTCCACTTTCAAGATATGAGAGGCGACCAAATCGCTTCAATAGTGGACTAACCCACCTATTGCGCTCCCAATTGTTTGTAGACAGTTACATTCGGATGCCCGCGACCACCGGCTCACCCATAGAGCACGTACGACCCAAAACGACTGATTTCGATCGTTTCGCGAATTGCTCATCGACGCTCATCGCTTTTCCAATCAAAGTTGCCCGGGGTTCCTCTCTAACCTTCAATTAGAGAATAAACCAATCAATTTTGGTCTAGAGTCCCAAGAACCCCAAAAATTTCAAACGTGCCCTAGTTTCCTTTGTATCTGAAATTACTCTAATATTTTTGGAGAAACTTCGAACAAATAGACGTAGAAGGCTCAAGAGAACACAAGTTGTCACGCCCCGGAGCCGAAACTACGACCCGGACTCACTAACAGATCCGCCGCCCATACGGGAAGCCCCGCATAGACAAAGCGTCTGACCTGCAAAAGATAATGCTACAACTATACAAATATCAGAGCTGTAAAATAAAAGTTCTAGAATAGGTACATACAATCTCCAATAGTACAAGTCAAACTCTCACAGTACATATATCTCTCCAATACAAAAAAACTCCGAATAAAATAGTACATGATGAATCCAAAATACTGACTATACTAAAACAACTCCCAAAAGGGTCCATCACTCTCTCGACTGGAAATGGGTAAGGATCTAGTTCGCGACTCCCTTACCTCGATCAGATGATGCAGCAACAGCAGGAGTAGCAGGAACAGGAGAAGAAGTCCCTGGAAATAGTCACCAACAGAGGGTGTGAGAACTACACCGTCATATAATTCTCAGTGGGTACCGCCACCAAACCCGACGGTTTGCCCACTAAGTCTACTAGAGGCAAAAGTAACAGATGCAGTGCTATAAGGGAAAAAACTATAAAATAATTCTATAGCTATTATGCCTCTATCTAGATGCTCAAGGGGTGATATAGATGAAACATGATGAAACTACAACCTCTCAGTAACCAATCACCCAATCTACACTGACTGCCACAAAGGGGCCAGTCAAACCTGCGCCCACCTACTGCCATTACATCCACGGAGGACTGGACTTACGTAGGGCATCCGTGACTGCCTAAAAAAAAGGCCCAGCCAGAGGGACTGCGTCGACAAGTCGCAATAGCAAAGTAACAGGCCCAGCTCCGGAGTGGCACTCGAGGGGCGCGACCCCACCGAGGAAAGTATCCGCACATCTCTGTCGAGCTCAATACGGCTCATGTAGGCTGTAATCCAAATCCACGATCAACCAGATCGATAGTACCCAAATCACATCTCTAACTCACCAGCTGAAACCCACCGTCAACTCAGATAGCTCCCAAGACTAGTACTGATCTGACCACAGCAACCAAACTCCACTCGGCCCCCAGGCGCCAGTGTAATATACATCCCACAACAACCCAACTACTCGGCCCACTACTAGGATAATAAACACTCTAGTCCAGGAAAAATGAATAAATGTGTGGGGGGTGTCTGAAACATAAAATGGATTAGTTCAAGTTTGGATTTCCTACTAGTCTGGTTGAACATGCAACAAATGACGGGTGCTAGGTCAAAGTTCCAATAATAGCAATTAATTCAACTGAGACGTAAATAGAGAATATTAATCTAACATGATCACAATATCAACAAAAGAAATAATCATCTCTCACTAACATGTTGTCTAACTCATCCCATAAATATGCATGCTCGCTATAAAATAGAATTAGAGAACCGTCCACCGGTTTTGGAGACGAAGCAACCTACCTGGATGCGCATGTCAGTCGGAAGTCCAGATAAGCCGAAACTGGACGAGCGCGATCCTCAGGTTCTCACGATTCAAACGCACCAAGAATATCTCAAAAAGTCCTCCCGATCGATCGAGTTATTAAACACCAAATTCCGCCACCCGTAGGCCGAGAAATTGCATGATTACTTCAATTTTGTCCTGAAAAGTGTCATAGAAAGATGGTCAAAAGATGCTGCACGCACTCCCATAAAAACTCAAAATATAGTAGAGCGATGCATATCGAAATCGTAGGCCTACCTGTCGTGAAAACGTCACCGCAAAAATCGGCCAAAAAATCCAAGAATACAGCTCATGGGAGTCCTCGGACGAAAAGTCGACGAAAAAGATCGGTATTGGAATAGCGTCGAAGCCCGCGAGATCGGGGAGGAAAAATATCAAACGGTCTCCAAAATTTCTCCAAAACCCCCAAAAGTGTAGAAGACTTAAGGTAGAAGCTCTCTGTCAAAAATGGCTTGAAAATCGAATCTAAAAAGCCTTCAAAATGCATCCACAATGGCCTATTTATACTCAAAAATCCAAATAGTGGTTTGTCGAATTCGGGCCCAACTTTCAGGCGCCCGAAAAGCACTGTAGCCGCCCGAATTCACTGAATCATGCCACGTGTAGCGCCCGAATCCACCAGATCATGCCACATGTACCCCGCCGCCCTGTGCTCTGTGCACCTGGCGCACATGGGCGGCCTGCGCCCGCCAATGGAACAGTGCCACGTGTCCCACGTGGTTCACGCGGCGCATGCGCCCGGTCCACGCGCCAGGTCTTTCGAAATCTGTCGGCCAATCACACGACGCCACGTGTCACAACTGTCGTCGCCTCCTTGACACCGTCCAACCAATAGGGTGCTGCCACGTGGCATGACTAATCCTCGGTGCTCCCGGTGCACGCGCCTGCCCGTGGACCCGCCGCCTGCGCCCTGCGCCTGCCCGCGACCGTGTTCCGCCGCGCGCCGCCGCCTGCCCGTTACCGCCGGCGATGCTTCGGCCGCCGGAACAGTAACATGTACCTCGAAATCCGTGTTTTGGCATCCGGACTCCGAAAAATATAAGCAAATAATCTATTTTCATCATTTTCGTGCGCTGAGTCCAAATCCGACGTCCGTTTTGTCAAATTCCACTTCTAAAATTTGTCGAAAATTCTCGAAAAAGTAAACTTGATCTATTTTTTGTGCCGGGTCCAAATCTAGGGTCCGATGCGCGCACAACCATCACTAGCACTCATCATAATTCTCCAGAATCACTGATCGGCCTACAAAATCATCTTGGAGATTTTAGATCATCACACGAGTATATCAATTTTAAAGGATTTAACAAGAATTCTTACCGTTTACTGAAACCCTAATCTCGACCGCAAGCTCCAAGAGCTCCTACGCATGCCTAAAGCTTGATTCAACACTCCCACACGACTCCCGAGGTCCAACTCCGTCGGGCGTCAAGTTTCGGGGAGAGAGAGAGAGAAACAAGAGGGAAAAAAAGAAAGGATTCCTCCCTTTTTCTCTCCCTGTGCGTGTGGGTGTGTTGTGTGTTTGTGCGAACAGGGAAAAAAGAAAAAAGGGGTCCCCCTTGAAGGCCCCTCCCTAAGGAAATTATAGAAATGCCCCTTACTGGGCATTTTTGGCACCGAGAGTCTGAACCCTCCTCCAAGGTCCGATCCCAAAACGTCCCTTAGAAATAGCTCCGCTGACAGTCCGGACCCTCCTACCAGGTTTCGTACCCCGAAGGTCACCTTTAAGGATTCGTAGAGAGGGTCCGGACCCTGCCCTCAAGGTTCGGACTTCATAGCCAAGGTCTGGTACCTACCATCAAGATCTGAACCCTAAACCGCTATCAGCCCAAATTTTCTTTATTGAAAAATTTCTAATTTTTCTCCTTGGAATTCCAACACTCTTCTAATTATTCCGAAACTCTCAAAATCCAACTTAGACTTGTCCTCAGTTGCCACTTGACTGTTTTCAGTCTATTGGTCAAAGTCTAATATTCTTTTAATTTCATTTTTGCGCCAAACCCGCGCCGAAAAAGCTCCAACCAGCTTGAAACTTCATCGGGACCATTGGAATAGTCCTTCAAGCATGTTCTCACTAGAACTCCGCAATTCGCAAAAGTTTAGGTCATTACATAAACTCAGTCAAACGCTCTACAATTTTTAACTACAATCAATTCTTCAAACCAAAATCAATTCTGCAAAAATTATTTTTTCATAATCTAGGCAAAACGGGCCCTAAATATCTTAATAATCTATCTATATAATTTTAACCATCAAATAAAAATTTTAATAATTTCTGTACAATCTTAATAATCTCACAAAAATCCTCACAACTTACAAAAAAACGATAACAATATGAAAACAACGAATCATTCATCTCTTTACAAATAACAGCCAGATACATAATCTATCTCTCAGAAATATAAATAAATACAACCAACTAGGAAAAACCAGACCAAATAGTACAGTAGTCTAAACTCAAAATAATCACGGGTTCCACTGTTAACCACAAAAAAAAGAGGAAGGAGAGCTATCCAACCAGCGATCCCCTTACCTCGGTCTGCAGGCGCCGTTACCGCTGTAGAAGACTCTACAAAAAAGGGTCAACAAAAGGTGTGAGAATTACTAAAAACCAGTAATTATCAATGGATACGTTATCGACATCTACAACCTACCCACTAGATCTGTCAGAGACAAAGAATAAAGCAATAAAGAGCATGTAATAACTACTGGAAGAAAATTACCACTACAATCCATCTACACTAGTAAGGAATGAAAATGATATGTATCAACTATAATAAACATCCGAGAGTAACCTAATCAACCGACTAGCTCGAAAGCCTAGTCCCGCCGGCACTACCATTACATTTGATCTCACTATCAACCCGAGTATCACCGACGTGGAACATACCCAAAAGTAAACAAGCTGCCTAATTTCGGAGTAGCACTCAAGGGGAGCGAACCGCTCAAGAATAAAATAATCAGATCAAGTATGTCACAAGCTAAATTCAATACTCATGACCAAAGTGAATGACCCTAACCACTAATACAGTCTTAGCCTAATCCGATACATAAACAACTATCCGATAAAATATATATATATATATATATATATATATATATATATATATATATATATATATATATATATATATATATAGTTCAACTACTGTGCTTGTACAAGCATCAAGCAATTGGTGCTTGATGCATAAACAACTATCCGATACATAAACAACTATCCGATAAAATATATATATATATATATATATATATATATATATATATATATATATATATATATATATATATATATATATATATATATATATATATATATATATATATATATATATATATATATATATATATATATATAGTTCAGCTACTGTGCTTGTACAAGCATCAAGCAATTGGTGCTTGTAAGTTTTCTACCGTTAGATCTAACCCTTTGATTAATTCTATCCCTTAGATCATACTATTCTATCAACCACTCACTAAACCCAAGGGGCCCATTATCATGCTAACCGCACATTTCTACATCCAAGGATAAAAAAACTCACAAGCACAAATAATTTAGTACTTTTACAAACATAGGAGCTCAATTATATATATATATATATATATATATATATATATATATATATATATATATATATATATATATATATATATATATATATATATATATATATATATTAGAGGTTATATGATTTTAAAAGTAGAAGTCAATTTATACTTATAAAATTTTTACCATTGAATTTGTAATGGAATTTGTGTTATTGTAAAGTCAACTAAAGAGAGAGAAAGAAAAAGTAAAAAACATAAATCCCAATACAAATTTAATGATAAAAAATTTATAAATATAGATGAAATTATACTTTTAAAAGTATATAAACTCTACTATATATATATATATATATATATATATATATATATATATATATATATATTGAATTTTTTACCATTGGATTTGTATTGAGATTTGTGAAATTGTACTTTCTCTTTCTCATTTTTAGTTGACTTTATAATTGCACAAATCTCAATGCAAATTCAATGATAAAAAATTCACAAGCATAAAATTCAATATATATATATATATATACCCCTATAAAGCAATAAAATTGAATTTGTTATTGCTCTTATATTTGGTGATCTAAACTTCTACCAAATTTATTTGGTGATCTAAACTTCAACAAAATTAATTTATTATTGTTATTATTATTATTTGCCACATTAGTGTCATATTATGCGGTTTGGATATCTTTAAAAACGTAGCATAATATAATATTATACCTTTCTAACCTTTTTTTTTTTTTTTTTTTTAGTATAGTTAAACTATACTTTTAAAAAATAAAGTAAAATAACAAGCTACCCCAAAAAAAAAAAAAAAAAAAAAAAAAAAAAAAAAAAAAAAAAAATATCACTACTTTTAGGCTCGCTTCCCTCACCTCCAACATGTATCAAATTTTAAAGCTTAAATTTTATAAAAATAAAATTTTAAATTTAAATTTAAATTTTTATATCAAAATTTCAAAATTTAAATTTTAAATTTAAATTTCATATTTAAAAATTGAAATTTTATAATATTGCTTTTAGAATTTTAAACTTTAAAATTTGAACATTAAAAATTTTAATTTTAAAATTTAAATTTTGGAATTCAAATTTTAAAATTTAAACGTAGATTTTCTATTTCAAATTTTTAATTTTTAATTTTTAATTTTCAAAATTAAAAATTAAAAATTTTAAATTTTAAATTTTAAATTTTTTATTTTGAATTTATATTTTAATTTCATATTTTAAAATTTTTAATTTTAAAATTTTTAAATCTAAAGTTAATATTCTAATTTTTAATTTTTAAAATTTTAAGAGAAATCTAGTAAAATTGTAGAATATGTATCAAACAATTTAAAAATTGAAGTAAAGTTTTTTAGAGTTCACAATTTATAAACTCTTAGAAACTTTAACAATCCTTTTACCAATGCATCCAAACCGATTTTGGATACCCCTTAAATCATGTACAGTTAAATCATGAAGTATTTAGCTGATAAAACAGTACACTATTCTTAACAAAAAAAAAAAAAAAAACAAAAACAAAAACAAAAACAAAAACAATCCACTTTAACTTGAAAAAAAGATGTGTCAAATTTTAAACTTTAAATTTTTAAATTTTAAATTTTTAAAATTTAAAATTTAAAATTTTAACAAAGATTTTAAATTTCAAATTTTAGAATTTTTATTTTAACTTTAACTTTATTTTTTCAATTTTCAAATTTTAAATTTTAAATTTTAAATTTCAAATTTCAAACATAGGTTTTAAATTTTTATTTTAATTTTTAATTTTTAATTTTATAATTTGAATTTATTCAATTTTAAATTTTAAATTTATGATATTAAAATTTAAAATTTTATAATTTCACATTTCAAATATCAAAATTTCAAATTTTAAATTCCAAATTAAAATTTCAAATTTCAAAATTTTAAATGTTATAATATTGATTTTCAAATTTTAAACTTTAAAATTTTAAATTTAAATTTGAAATTTTTGGATTTCAAAATTTAAAATTTCAATTTTAATTTGAAATTCCAAAATATCAAATTTGAAATTTGAAAATAAAAAATTGAAAGTTTATATTTTAAATTCTAAATTTAAAAATTTAAATTTTTAACTTTAAATTTTTAATTTAGATTTTAATTTTAAATTTTAATATTTTTAATTTTAAAATTTTAAAAATTTGAAATATAAAATTAATATTTTAATATTTAATTTTTTTAATTTTAATTGAGAGAAATCTAATGAAATTGTACATCCAAATAGAAGCCAATTATTATTTATGTATTATTTATGATTCCGCTAACAAGATAACAGTTAAAAATTTAAAGCTGTGACACTCCCCCAATTTGGATTAGTCCTATATGTAAATAATATAATAGGACTAAATTTCTTAATCCGGCTATAGTATTTTAGATTATAGTAAGACCCAACAGGTTAAGAGAGTTAACCGTACTAGAGCTAGAGTAGTTCTAGAATTTTGGGGCGTCACAATTGGTATCAGAGTCATTCACCAGCCGAAAATGTGAGATGAATTCCGACTGAATCAGAATTATTTAACGGATAGACGGGTAGAGCGAGACTCCCCGGCTAATGACCGTTGTAGGTGGAGTATAGCTCCCCACAAGATCGGTTAAGGCTAGAGATAGAATGTGATACTCTAAAATTTAAATTAGAAAGTAGTTCTAGAATGGATAGATGTTGGGGCGTCACAAAAACACTTGTACATTTTTTTTAAATTTAAAAATTAGCATAATTTATATAAAAATTCTTGACTCGTCGGTTACTAGAGTACTTAGATTTTAGTTTTTCTTTCGTAAATGTTCCAACTAAACAATTTTTTGAGAAATCTAAGAATATTTCTTTTTGGCAACATAAACATCATCAAACTCATATGACAAAACTATACTAAGGTAAGAATCTTAACAGAATATTCCCAAATTCCATTGAAAAATACTCGCCAGAAACTTTCTTAAAAGAAAAACTTAAAATACAGGGACTAAATACAAAAAGATGAAAGTTCCAAACGCCCTGAAATTGCCTTAAGAATCAGGGACCTAAATAAAATCTCCCTAAAATTATTTTCTTTCCAGCTGGTTAGAATTTAAGGATGAGATGAGAGGAAAGGCAGATCAGTAGGGCGACAGGGCGACTAATGAATTGTAGCAAATGAATAAAAGTTAGGATAAGAAATAATATGTAATAATGTACAAAATCATCCTCTGTTAAAATAATTTTGTATTTGAGAATGGTATTTTGATGTCATCAAGCTTCGAAGATAGGGTACGGGTTTGGGTCTTGAATTGGTCCGCAGCCTCGAGAGCACGCGATGTCTGAAGGGCCATCTCGGCATGGAGTTGAAGACAGGTCAAAGCCATCTACACAAAGATAACACTTTGTAAGCAGAAAGCTACAATCAAACAGGTGATTAGCGCAAAAAATAGCAGATTTGCACGCGTGATCAACAATACAAATTCAATGGTGGCTCATCAAATACACAGAGTTGCGCTAAGCGATTATCGGAGGCGTGATTTCAACAGAAAACCAAGTATTTTAACAGGCAAAGCATCTTCCATCTTGATGACCAATAGATTCATGATAAATATGCATCGAGAATAACAACTCTTAGCATGATCGTAAACTATAAATTAGCAGATGATCGAGTGTCACATGAGAAAAAGAGTTTTCTACAGTTAATATGGTTGATTGCAATTTGAAAGCATCACTAACTCGCTCAACTTTAACTCTTGTAGGTTCAGTTTCTTTTCTACAGCGTAGAACAACTGGCTGTGATTCATAAACTGGTTTTATTCAATGCATTATTAGTGCAATTTCTTACTCAGGCTATAGAGGTAGTATATATTAGATTTCGAGCTACATGAACCAAGTGTCTATGTTTGTAGCAATACTAGATAACCTACATTTACAAATTAAAAACCGGAGAATATTTATTCAAAACTTTAAACCAATTTTTGTCGCTGCAATTTAATCCTTCATGTTTGATTTCAATTAGTCAAACCAAGATACCCTCAAAGCTCTGTACTAATTCTTGCTTCTTGGTAATTAAAGCGCTAAACTATCATGTCATATTTCTCAGCTATGCAATTGAAAATTCGGATATACTATCATTACCTTTATTTAATTTATTATTTCAACAATATTTCTGATCAAAACAGTATCCACAAGCAATATTAACTCATCTACAGTACTTACTGATGCACATTCAGTATCGGGGTCAGCTTCAGAAACATGAAGAGCCCATGTGCGAATCCACTCGAGTCCACTGGAAATCTCTTGATTGCCTTCGATCAGAGATGATGCAACATACGTTGGATGCAGGGCTATTAGTATGCATGAAGCTGCAAAGAGGACAGATCTCCTGACATATGCTTCAGCATGATTTGAAACATCCCTGTTGCATATTCAACGACAAATCATTATATTATTGAAATCAAAATTCAAAAATTTATGACCAACTTTTTATGTTTAACCAAGTTGTACCTTGATCTTATCATATCGAGAAGAGCAGGGGCCAAAGCCGATGCTTCTGGATGCATAGCCATGCATTTCATGCAAACACCGAGCATGTAGATCAATTTTCCGAGAACAATAAAGTCCCGATTAAGCAGGTCCACCCCATGTTTCCTTTTGTCAAATCCTTGCATAGCCGGAAGCATAAAAGCAGCAGCATACAATGGAAATCTATTCTTTGACCACTCCACCTGTAAATCTTTTGCCTTACCAAGACTCCATTTCCGTGATTTTCCTGCTTTTGTTTGGCCTGGTTTAGAAGGAATTTCCCTCTCATATCGGTGAGACCAACTAAGAAATGTTCCTGGTTCTGATACTTCCTTCCAAGGTCCTGCACCAGCCGGCCCTCTTGAACTAGGAATATACCACGGTTGAGAAACAGTGGATACCAACTCTCCCTGCTTTTGTTCTCTTTTTATGACTTTGGTGTTACAAAGTTCTTGTGCTGCCTCAGTCATAACATCAATTATCAGGATTCGTTGACCAACATCAATATTTGATGAATAAAGCATGTTAGTCATCACGTCTAGAGATTCGAAAGGGCAAGTAACAAGCAAAGCTACTAGTGCTTTTTGTCTCTTTTCTTCAGCGGAGTCTTCCTCCCCTTCCATTGCCACATCTGAGCAACGAACGTGTACTAATGCTTTGACAAGATCACCTGAATTATGACTGAGTTCATCAGGTGTCGCTCTTATAAGCTCTTCGGCAGCATCAAGTGCTTTTTCAACCTACAGAAAGGAAATTGACAGAACTTTCAGAAGCAAGTAGTGATACCCACCTACCATTCTCAAATACATAAAAGTTTTCTACAGATACAGCATGTGAAAAATTATAAGTTGGGTAAACTTCAAATTGCCCCCATGTGGTGTAGCTCATTTTCACTTTGCCGCCCCGTGGTCTAAAAAATTTCACTTTGCCCCCCTGTTGTTTAATTCATTTTCACTTTGAAAGTTTCACTTGGCCTCCCAATGGTTTAGCACATTTTTTACTTTGCCTCCTTGTGGTTTTTTTTAAAAAATTTCATGTTGTCCCTAGCTAATTTTCACTCTGCACACCCCCCCCCCCCCCCCTCCCGTGGTTTAGCGCATTTTTCACTTTCACTCCCTATGGTTTTTTAAAAATTTTCACTTTACCACCCTATTTCATAGTGTTTTTTGGTGAAATAAAAATTAAACCACATGGTGGCAGAGTCAAACTTTTTAAATCACAAGGTGGCAAAGTGAAAATAAGCTATACCACAGGAGGGCAATTTGAAGTTTACCCTTATATTTTCACACACGTATCCATTCTAAACAGCCATATATGCCCTTGAAACACTTAATTCTCTACATGTAATTTACACACGTATTCCTTCTAAATAGCCATATATGCCCTCGAAACACTTAATTCTCTACATGTTCACTATTGTGCGTATAAAATTGCCCTTCTCTAACAGGTTTTTTCGAATACAAAACCAACTTACCGCGTGAATCAGATGACTCCCGATACTAAGATAAGGATTTATTTTAATATGTAAACAGAGGACTATAAAGCCCCAATAGAGAAGATTAACCATATCAAAATAGGAACTTACACCATCTGGGTCATCATGTTTCCGTAGTGCTGCAGCTATATCACCTAGCTGGGAAAATTTCCTCTGCAAATCTGTATCATCATCTGATAGGTCATACGGCTTCAATGATGAATCGCTTGAGTCATCATCATCCTCTTCACCGGAAAAATGTTCACCATTTACTTCAACAGGATTCCTATTCTCATCAGGGTCCGCCAACTCTTGTATCAAGGCAATATTTGCTGCACTTTTTTGTTTACTAACTCTCTGCTTTTTCTCATCAGATGCACTTTTCCTCTCCTCACTTAGAACTAACTTTGATTTGTTTTCATCTTCATTATGTGAAGCAGCTGCTATCTGTTTTCTCTGCGGTAAAACCCCAAATTCCCAATCAACAGTCTCGCAGCAGTTATCATCGAGGTACAGAGGATTTTTTGGATCAACAACTTTGGAAAATACTAGTGCAATAGAGCTAGCCATTCTCCGAACTAGATCGATTGGGCTCTCTAACCTACCTACCAACAGCAAAAGTCAAAGCTCAAAGGCAAAACAAGATTTTGGAATAAACAATCAAGAGCCAAAGCTAAAAGCAAACCAAGATTTTGGAATAAATGGTGACAATATTTAAACATTTCATGAAAGAACACATACAGCTAACTCCCTGAAGAACATTGCTTAAAGCATCTTTAGTAGCATCTAATTCTTCCTTAGAAATTCTCTCCAGGCATAAACCAACAGCAGCTGTCAGATCTGAATAGCACTTTAGGAACAACAATATCTATAGATAATGCAATTTACACCAGAAAAGAAAATTAAGAGCAATATATAAAATTAACATCTCGAAGGATACAAGCTTGTTGCTCCATGGAAGATGATTGAACAAACTCGCGTCTGGACCAAATGCTAATTAGAAGCTGCAGTGTGTTTAGGAAATGTGGCGTCTTTCGCCCCTCCATTTGTGCATCCGAATTTGGTGGGCACTCAAAAACTGCGAACTGAAGAATCCATCTCAGGCAGCATAAAGGAAATACTTTCCAGAGCAGAAATTTATCAACAAACATGCCCCTGAAATAAGTATATAGCTAGTGAACAGGTGCTAAGTATATAATTATGATGAAAAAACCAAGAACCAAATTCTCCAGATTGTTTGTCAAATCATGCACTACCGTAAGCTTATGAATTATAACCAGAAGAGAGAGGAAGATAGCTGAGAGAGCATTTGGGGAAATATATTACAAAATGAGGGAATGTTGGATAATAGCAAACGGATACAAAATCAATTTTTTTCACTGACCTGGAAATCTTTAAGCCGTTGCAATAAATCAGTTATTAGAGAATACTGATAATGTGGTTATAAATATGAGACAGCCAAAAAAAGTCTGAAATACTACAATAGAGTATACAAGTAGGGCCTAACATTCATCCTCCTCTATGCACCCCGTCATTTTGTACTCTTGCTCTTCTTTTTTCTTTGCATCTTTCTATCTTGATTTTCCATTTTCTTTAGTCCAGTGCTTGATTCTACTGCTCTCTTTATCTTTGCCTACTCCATTTGTTCTTTTCCTTGACATAGTCACACAGACCAAATTTTCTGCCCTTTGTTTATCAGTTGGCTAAAATGCAGAAAACCTTGCAATAAATATCCGCTTTTGCACTTTACCCCATGCCTCTCCTTCCTCTTCTCCCATTTGACGACCGTATCTCATCATGTTCTGATGATTCTTTGGAAGCCGCCAACTTCAATACTAAAGAATAGGCTGGGAAAAAGTAGAATCAAAGGAGTTCACGAGCAGAAATGCGAAGGGAAATTCCCTTGTCTTTCAAGAATCTTTATTGTGCCCCCTTAACATTTAAAATTGCAACATTTAACCTAGCATCGTTACTATTCAATCACTATTCCCTGCATGAATTGTGTTGTTCAGTCAAGTAACTTACTGAGAAACCTTATTATACCCTTGGAAATAATGGGAATGCATAAATATCATTTATTTTCCTTCAGATTACGTGACTATGAAAGAGATCCTTTACTATTTACTAATTAACTTTCCTTTCTCGGTCATTTCTAAGCTAGTAAAATGTGTACATCAGTAGTTATCCAGTTGGACCACGTAATGTACGCACGGAACGACAACAAAATAGTTACGGTGACCGACCGTCCCTAGCGCAAGTGGCAAACGGCTTGGTGGTTCGTACCCGAGGTCCCGTATTCGAAACTTAGTTGCTTCACATTTCTAGCTAAGTTCATTTCTAAAAAAAAAAAAAATGAACTAAGCGGGTAGCATACTACCTTTCTCTCAAAAAAAAAATAGTTGCGGTGCAGGTTAAGTGCTACAAATTTAAATTTGAGGCTGCAAAATAGTGGTTTTTATAAGATTGGGGACTAAAGTGCAAAGCCAGATATTTATAGAGGGGGGGGGGGGGGTTCTACATTTTAGCCTACTTATTTTTTCCAAAACATTCCAATGTTCATGTTATGGGCCATTTCCTTTTGCTTTCCTTAGCTTTTCTTCTTCCATTCCCCACTTCATTTTTTTTTATTTCCCCCGCCAATGCACTACATTCTATTCTACTTTTTATATAAATAGTGTCTAGACTAAATTATCATGAATAAAGAGTACATCTGTGTTTTGTACCTAAAACATTCTAAGAAATTAGTGATACCCTAATTTTGCCTTTTTATAGGTAATTATGCATATTCCATTAAAATCATCATGAACAGTTGCCATGTACCTTAATGTAATGTCTAGACAAACTGGATCAATCCGATCAATTAGCGAGGCAATCAGGTTTATCCCAACACAATTAAATTAGGAAGAAAAAAAATGCAATGTTTATGCTCAAAAACAATCCAGATAAAAAAATATAACGTAAGGGTGAGTTTCTCAAGTACAAAAAAGGGACACCACATAATTTTTTTTAATTAATTTCTGTCATCAGTTTCTCCAACTCTAGAATGATTTACGCCATCCTCATCAGTATCGGAAAAGAAAGTTTACTTTATGACTTAATTAGAGCCTCCTTCACTAAAACTCAAAAGAAGCGCCAGTGCAGGAAAAGCATTATAGTTGCTTATCACATTTAAATGTACTGCACCAAAAGCTCTCAAGTGTTTCATGCGCTTCAACAGAGAAGTTGTTCCTTAGTGCTTGGTTCTTAAGCTTGGGCAAAAAAACACATGTAAAAATAAATATATATAATAAAAACACATATTCCTGAAAGAACAAAAAGGTTGAGTTTATCTGATTTGCAAACCAACGATAGACATAGTCAAGATATTTTAAAATTTCTAAACAAGTAAAATGAGTTGAAAGGAATTTTTTCCAGTTGAGTAAACAAACGGAAAAATCTATTATCTCAAAATCCAGAAGTAAAACTGGCAAACATAACAACTTGTCAACAAAAACACATGAAATTTAAACCTTTTCAAAGAAGTTTCATCCATTTATTCCATAGGTGTATATAAAGGCCTAGTTCATGTGCTTAATTTATAACAGTCAAGATGGGCCAAAGTGGTGTCCATGAGACTAGATATTGGTGAAAACAGCATCCTCACTCTATGTGGTTTTTCTCAATGCATGGCAGTAAATTTGCTCCTGAACATGTAGCAATAGATCGCTGGTCTGTTTTCTTTCATCCCCATTATTGAATCATTAGTTATGGCTGTAACTCAGGGTTTCAGAAGTAATACAAGCTTCAAAAAAGTACAGTAAGAATCTTAAGGAATAAGTAGACTCACAGATAAAGGAGTGAGGTCCCGGAATCCCCCGCGTAGGAGTTGCTGGTTGTTGGGCAGTTTATAGTGGCCGTTGGGAGTGTTTGTGCACGTGTCGGGCCCAAGAAATGAATTGTGATGCAATTTGGGATTTAGTTGCATCACTGGAGGCCTGCGTGATGTGTCGCTGGTGTTTGCGCGCAATTTGGACACAAGTGTTGGACTTCGTGCTTATAAGGAGACCCCGTGGGAATTTGGATGACCCGTCGGGTGTTTAGAAGTGGTTTCGCGCGATTCAGATGTCAAAATTAGACTCCGGGCGCTGGGTCGAGGCGCGCGGTTCGAGGCGGCGTGCGGACGGGAAGGGGCGCAGGCGCCTTCGGCGCGGGACGCGCGGGGGCCGCCACGTGGCGGGCCCCCCTTGGCGCCCGCGCGGGCGCGGGGGCACGCGCGCCCGTGTAAAGGGCGCGTGTCCCGCGCCTGGGGTGGCGCGGTGCAACGCGCCCGTGTTGCTGCGCGCCACGTGGCGGCGGGGCGCGTGCGTGGACTCGGTGCACGCGCCCCGGCCTGGTGGACCGCGGATGGGCCCTTCCCATTGGTTGGCGCGGTGGACCGGCTCCGTGGACCGGCATCGTGGACCATTTTTCTCTCTCTCCCTCTTTTCTTCTTCTTCTTCCTCCCCGCACCGCCATTTTCTCCCTTTCTTTTCTTTCTTCTGCACCCGAGAGCGAGAGGGAGTGAGGGAGGAGGTTGCGTGAGGTGCGGCGGCGCGTCGTGGACCTCGTTTTGCGTGCGAGGTCGCCCGGCGGGAACGTTTCGGCGACGGCGGCGCAATCGGGTAGGTCCCGTGTGTTGATTTTTCTGTATTTTTGTACAGTTTTTGGAGCGTTCTTTTGGACTGTAATTGACCCTCTTGCTCTTTTCTGTGTTGGGCACCGTGCATCGTTTTGCGTGCGGACTCCGGCACCGTGCACCGTTTTGCGTGCGGACTCCGGCATCGTGCACCGTTTTGCGTGCGGACTCCGGCACCGTGCGGACCCTGGCACCGTGCACCGTTTTGCGTGCGGACTCCGGCACCGTGCACCGTTTTGCGTGCGGACTCCGTTTTGCGTGCGGATTCCGGCGCCGTGCACCGTTTTACGTGCAGACTCCGTTTTTGGTGCGGACTCCGGCGGCGTGCTCCGTTTTGCGTGCGGACTCCGGCGGCGTGCCCCGTTTTGCGTGCGGACTCCGGCAGCGGGCATCGTTTGCGTGCGGATCGCGTGGAGGCCAATTGCAAGTGTCTACGAGCAATTGGTGGCAAACCGAGGTGGGTGGCCTTATCTCCAAGTTTTATGGACTCTACAGTATTTCTACTGATGTAGGACTATGCATGATAGGTTATTTCATTGTGTAGCATGCTAGATTGTAGGAATTGTTATTCCTTTTATTATCTGTTAATATAGTTATCTTGGAACTTGACCTAGCACCCCCGTCATATGTTGCATGTGTAACCAGACTAGTAGAAAACCCTCACTTGGGCTAGGGTTATTTTATTGTTTAGACACCCACACTGTTTTTCTATTCCTGGACATAGTGTTTTCCTCGCCCGGGTAGTGGGCCGAGAGGTCGGGACTTTCTTGTAGTGTGGGATGCTTTTGCACTCGTGCTTGGGAGCAGAGTGGAGTCTGGTAGTTGTAGTGGGTTGCTTATCTGTGCCCGGAGCCGTTTGGGTAAACGGTAGTCCCGGGAGGTCTTGTATCCCTGTTGTGTTGTCGTAGGAGGGAGCCGTTGAGCAGACGGTAGTCCCGGGCCGTCGAGTATCTTCCGGCCAGTGTTGTTAGGAACCGTTGGGGTTAACGGTGATCCCAGGTCGTTGAGTGTTGTCCGACCAGTATTGTTAGCTTGAGTTGTGGGTCGATCCTGGCTGTGGAGTACCTCCAGCCAGTATGCTTTGTGCTGCGAGCTGTTGGAGAGGCTAGTGTCTCGTGTTTTGTGAGAGCTGATCAGCTGAGTCGTCGAGAGTGCTCCGACTGTTGTGCGAGATATTTGGGGATCATGAGTCCTACCGTTCCGAGAGTGAGCGTGGACTTGACTAGCCTGCATATGCCAATGTTTGATACTCTATGCCGCGCCGTTTTCCTCAGTTGGAGTCGCGCCCCTGAGATGCCGCTGTGGATATGATGGTTGGCCTGTTGAGGCAGTTTTGCGCGAGGGATGAGTTAGTCGGACAGGAAGCCCCACGTAAATCCCGTCCTCATGTGGATGTGTGGTAGTGGGCAGGTGCGTTCCTAGTCGACAGGCGCAGGCTTGACTGGACCCTTTGAGGCAGTCAGTTGGATTGGGTCGATCGAGCACCTTGGGTGCGAATGGTCTCATTTACTTTCATCTGTTCCACTTATGAGTGTCTAGATAGAGGCATGGTAGCTGTAGAGTAGTTCCAGCTTTTCTTGTTCAGATTTCTTTGCCTGTTATCTTTTACCTCTGGTAGACTTGGTGGGCAGACCGTTGGACCTGTTGACGGCACCCACTGAGAACTACTGTGGGAAGTAGTTCTCACACCCGTCGTGGTGTCTTTTCCCCAGGGACTTCTCCTTCTGTTCCTGTGCTCCTGTTGCTGATCCTTCTGATCGAGGCGAGGGAGTCGCGAGCTAGTTCCCTATCCGTCGTTGGAGTGTAGCTGTACCCCTTCAGAGGAGAGCTCCAGTTGATTAGTTTACTTCTTTTACTCTGTTGAGAGACCTTTGTTGTGAGGTATAGAGTTGTACTTTATTTTACAGCTTGAGAGAATGATGTAGTGAGGTTATTTTTGTATCGAGAGCTTGTACACTGATGTATTTTATTGGAGATATCTCCCTTTTGAGTTTTGTATCAGAGGACTTTTTATACGATCGTATTTGGGAGATGGATATGGTATTATTTTCAGTTGTACAGGGTTTGAATTTCAGTTTTTAGTAGTTTACTTTCAGCTCTGATATCTGTGTACTGTAGTTGATTCTTTTTGCAGGTTAGACGCTTCGTCTGTACGGCAGTTTCCGTACAGATGGCGGATCTGTTAGCGAGCCCGGGTCGCAGTTTCGACCCCAGGGCGTGACAGATTAGAGTGGTATCAGAGCCTAGGTTGTAGGTCGTGGTGGACTTAGAAACCCTAGGCTTGTGGTTGGATATTAGGATGACTACGTGAGAGTCGTGACTTTTAGCGAGAGTCCTGATTGAGTTTTTACCTCTCCCAAGAGACGGGATGAGAGATTGGCATGTTTACTTTCCTAAGCGATTATGTTGGCTGCCGACAACATGATGCTATGGAATGGATGACATGTCTTAGACTTTCGCTGGATCGGGTCGTATGGTTGTTGTGTCCTGACGTTTGTTGTTGTGCAGTGGGCTACATTACTCCTGAGACGTCGTGTTGTGTGGAGGACACACCCCGCACCTGATGAGTACCCGAGCAGCGGGAGACAGAGCTATCAGAGCAGAGTGAGACCCAGGAGTTTGGGTATTGAGTTAGTTCCCACTTTAACCGAGAGGGGCCAAATCCCTGAACGGTAAAGGATCGAGAACTTCGATAGGCTGAGCCTAGAGTCTGTTCTTGTTTGATTGGGGTTCTAGGCACCGGTCTATCGGGATTTTCGGATTTTTGCCGCGTCAGTCGGTTCTTCTCGCCTATGAGTGGGGTGTTGTTGTGGGAGCCGTTTGGAGTGACGGCGGTCCCAGCTGTGTGGATAATTTTTCCCTGGCTGAGTTACCAGGAGGGCATTTTCCCTGACTGAGTTACCAGGAGGGCATTTTCCCTGGCTGAGTTACCAGGAGGGCATTTTTCCCTGGCTGAGTTACCAGGAGGGCATTTTCCCTGGCTGAGTTACCAGGAGGGCATTTTTCCCTGGCTGAGTTACCAGGAGGGCATTTTCCCTGGCTGAGTTACCAGGAGGGCGTTTTTCCCTGGCTGAGTTACCAGGAGGGTGTTGCCCCTGGCCGAGTTACCAGGTGGGCACATGCCCTGGCCGAGTTACCAGGCGGTTGCTTTAGTTAGATTTGGTGGCGTCGAGTTCGTCCTGTTGGACTACCTGGAGCGCAGTTGTTGACTTGGAACCAGTTTCGTGCTTTGCGGCTCAGGGCCTTCTTTCCCGACAGTGTAAGCAGAAACTGGAAGGAGATCTTAGACTCCTACAGCAGGGGAGTCGACCTCTTCTGGAGTATGTTCGCGAGTTTTGCGATTGTTGAGCGGTGTACCCCATATCGCCTGGATGAGGCCCAGGAGGTTGAGCTAGTCGAGAAAGGACTACATCGGAATATCTATCATTTGGTGCATTCTCGGCTAGCGCCGACGTTAGATGCAGCAATTGAGTTTGCTCGGTGGGTTGACCGAGGAGCTGTGATCATGTCAGAGAGAGACGGAGCGCCAGGGACCAGCTCCGGGGAGAGGCATCCAGTGCCGCCTGATTTGGACAGTCGAATAGATTGAGACCCCCGGGGGCCGCCACGATCCCAGCCTGAGGGTCGTGAGTCTCAGAGGAGACAGAGACCAGGAGGTTCTCCGCAGCCGAGGTATCAGCAGCAGCAGCGGGATGACTGTGTCATTTGTGGTGGGCCGCATTCTGCGCCGTAGTGTGACCACAGCCAGGGCACAGATCATGGTCTTGTCCTAAAGTGGGGTCATCAGTCGCATTGGCAGCTTCGGCTCCTCCTCCTCCGCTCTTCCAGACAGGCGGAGCTTCGACAGGTTATGGCCAGATAGTTAGGGCCACTTCTTCGCGGCAGTCCGACGGACGACCACCCCGAGCGAGAGCGTCTATGTCGCACAGGATGAGGATTCGGGGGCAGCTAGCCACGTGGTGGCAGATACTAATCTTATCTCCCCTTCACGCACTTGAGCGTTATTTGTTACCGGAGCATCGCTTTCTTTTCTTCCGTAGGGCATTTGCATTGATGTATGGGCTAGAGATAGGACCCTTAGCTTGTGCTCGTAAGGTTCAGATACCTGATCACGTGTTGCACATAGATGGGTGTTATTGGTCCTGCCCAGTGCAGTTGGGACCCTGGTTTTTGCCTGTTGATCTTTTGGCCCTTCCTCAGCTCCGGGATTTCGAGGTAGTGTTGGGTATAGGACTGTGAGGATCTGAGGCCTTGATGCTTGAGTATGCCACACTGTTGATACACGGTGGTGATGCCACACCGTTGATACACGGTGATCATGCCACACCGTTGATGCACGGTGGTGATGCCACACCGTTGATACACGGTGATGATGCCACACCGTTGATGCACGGTGGTGATGCCACACCGTTGATACACGGTGATGATGCCACGCCGTTGGTGCACGGCAGTGATGCCACACCGTTGATACACGGCGGTGATGCCACGCCGTTGATACACGGCGGTGATGCCACACCGTTGATACACGGCAGTGATGCCACGGTGCACGGCAGTGATGCCACGCCGTTGGTGCACGGCAGTGATGCCACGCCGTTGGTGCACGGCAGTGATGCCACACCATTGATACACGGTGGTGATGCCACACCGTTGATACACGGTGGTGATGCCACGCCGTTGGTGCACGGCGGTGATGCCACACCGTTGATACACGGTGGTGATGCCACGCCGTTGGTGCACGGCGGTGATGCCACGCCGTTGGTGCACGGCAGTGATGCCACGCTGTTGGTGCACGGCGGTGATGCCACGCCGTTGTTGCACGGCAGTGATGCCACACCGTTGATACACGGTGGTGATGCCACACCGTTGATACACGGTGGTGAAGCCACGCCGTTGGTGCACGGCGGTGATGCCACACCGTTGATACGCGGTGGTGATGCCACGCCGTTGGTGCACGGCGGTGATGCCACACCGTTGATACACGGTGGTGATGCCACGCCGTTAGTGCACGGCGGTGATGCCACGCCGTTGGTGCACGGCAGGGATGCCACGCTGTTGGTGCACGGCAGTGATGCCACGTTGTAGGTACACAACGGTGAGAGTTTTTTTGGATGTTTCGGACTTTTGATCGCGAGTTTGGGTATCAGCTTTATGATCGCCTTGCGAGCCAGTTTTCAGTCCCGTTCACCGACGGTTTGGTCCCCGTCAGGGTGTTTTCTATTAGTTGAGGGATCGACTTCGACCCGTGGAACCGTTGGGGTTATGATAGTATGTTGAGCGACCAACTGTGGCACGAGATTGTGCCTTTTGAGGATCCCTTTTGAGGGTAGCCTGCAGTTGTGTAGTCCACTCGAGTGGTTTTGGATCGGGAAGTAACCGAGTGAAGACCCCAGCTTATTGGATTCCCTTCCTTATCGGATGAATGTGCGGGTATGCTTCGGGTCGTCTTGTTGAGGTTGGCACCATGTTGTGGTTATTTCAGTTTCCCCCAGCCTTTTAGTGGAGCCCTTTGATTTTTCACGTCTCAGCTCAGTAGTGATGTGTTTTTCCTCGCCCGTGATTTACTTGCCCTTTGAGATATGTGATTATTGGAGTACGAGGGACGCCCGTTGCAATTTCTGGTTCGAGAGATGAGAGAATTGCACATCGGGTCATACCGTACTTGTTGTTGTTGCGGAGTAATCACGAGGAGCGAGTGGGGTTTAGGGAGCTGGAGGCGTATTGTTAGATACCTAGCCGTGGTATTCTTGACTCCTGATGGGCTTGATCTAGTTTCGAGGACGAAACTTTCTTTTAGTGGGGGAGGGTGTGAGGTCCCGGAATCCCCCGCGTAGGAGTTGCTGGTTGTTGGGCAGCTTTTAGTGGCCGTTGGGAGTGTTTGTGCACGTGTCGGGCCCAAGAAATGGATTGTGATGCAATTTGGGATTTAGTTGCATCACTGGAGGCCTGCGTGATGTGTCGCTGGTGTTTGCGCGCAATTTGGACACAAGTGTTGGACTTCGTGCTTAAAAGGAGACCCCGTGGGAATTTGGATGACCCGTCGGGTGTTTAGAAGTGGTTTCGCGCGATTCAGATGTCAAAATTAGACTCCGGGCGAAGTCTGGATAAAAGTTTACCTCCCCGGTTGCCTTCGGGAATTTTTAGAGTTGGAATTTAGCAAATCGGACTTCAAATTTGGACCCGGCGCGAAATCGGATCGAGTGGGCATTCGGCAAATTTTCGGATGAGAATTTGGAGAAACGGACATCGTTTTTGGATTCAGCGCGCGAAATCGCTAAGAATGGACTATTTACTTGTTTGATTTGGAGCCCAGTTGACGTGCGCGTTTTTCGAGGCGATGCGGCTCGAATCTCAAGGGGTGGCGCGTGGCACGAATCCAGAGGAGATCGCGGCGCGCTGGGTCGAGGCGCGCGGTTCGAGGCGGCGTACGGACGGGATGGGGCGCAGGCGCCTTCGGCGCGGGACGCGCGGGGGCCGCCACGTGGCGGGCCCCCGTTGGCGCCCGCGCGGGCGCGGGGGCACGCTCGCTCGTGTAACGGGCGCGTGTCCCGCGCCTGGGGTGGCGCGGTGCAACGCGCCCGTGTGGCGGGCGCGTTGCTGCGCGCCACGTGGCGGCGGGGCGCGTGCGTGGACCCGGTGCACGCGCCCCGGCCTGGTGGACCGCGGATGGGCCCTTCCCATTGGTTGGCGCGGTGGACCGGCTCCGTGGACCGGCATCGTGGACCATTTTTCCCTCTCCCCCTCTTTTCTTCTTCTTCTTCCTCCCCGCACCGCCATTTTCTCCCTTTCTTTTCTTTCTTCTGCACCCGAAAGAGAGAGGGAGTGAGGGAGGAGGTTGCGTGAGGTGCGGCGGCGCGTCGTTGACCTCGTTTTGCGTGCGAGGTCGCCCGGCGGAGCGTTTCGGCGACGGCGGAGCGTTTCGGCGACGGCGGCGCAATCGGGTAGGTCCCGTGTGTTGGTTTTTCTGTATTTTTGTACAGTTTTTGGAGCGTTCTTTTGGACTGTAATTGACCCTCTTGCTCTTTTCTGTGTTGGGCACCGTGCATCGTTTTGCGTGCGGACTCCGGCACCGTGCACCGTTTTGCGTGCGGACTCCGGCACCGTGCATCGTTTTGCGTGCGGACCCCGGCACCGTGCACCGTTTTGCGTGCGGACTCCGGCACCGTGCATCGTTTTGCGTGCGGACTCCGTTTTGCGTGCGGATTCCGGCGCCGTGCACCGTTTTACGTGCAGACTCCGTTTTTGGTGCGGACTCTGGCGGCGTGCTCCGTTTTGCGGGTAACAAGACTAGTAGAAAACCCTCACTTGGGCTAGGGTTATTTTATTGTTTAGACACCCACACTGTTTTTCTATTCCGGGACATAGTGTTTTCCTCGCCCGGGTAGTGGGCCGAGAGGTCGGGACTTTCTTGTAGTGTGGGATGCTTTTGCACTCGTGCTTTGGAGCAGAGTGGAGTCCGGTAGTTGTAGTGGGTTGCTTATCTGTGCCGGGAGCCGTTTGGGTAAACGGTAGTCCCGGGAGGTCTTGTATCCCTATTGTGTTGTCGGAGGAGCGAGCTGTTGGAGAGGCTAGTGTCTCGTGTTTCGTGAGAGCTGATCAGCTGAGTCGTCGAGAGTGCTCCGACTGTTGTGCGAGATATTTGGGGATCATGAGTCCTACCGTTCCGAGAGTGAGCGTGGACTTGACTAGCCTGCATATGCCAATGTTTGATACTCTATGCCGCGCCGTTTTCCTCAGTTGGAGTCGCGCCCCTGAGATGCCGCTGTGGATATGATGGTTGGCCTGTTGAGGCAGTTTTGCGCGAGGGATGAGTTAGTCGGACAGGACGCCCCACGTAAATCCCGTCCTTATGTGGATGTGTGGTAGTGGGCAGGTGCGTTCCTAGTCGACAGGCGCAGGCTTGACTGGACCCTTTGAGGCAGTCAGTTCGATTGGGTCGATCGAGCACCTTGGGTGCGAATGGTCTCATTTACTTTCATCTGTTCCACTTATGAGTGTCTAGATAGAGGCATGGTAGCTGTAGAGTAGTTCCAGCTTTTCTTGTTCAGATTTCTTTGCCTGTTATCTTTTACCTCTGGTAGACTTGGTGGGCAGACCGTTGGACTTGTTGACGGCACCCACTGAGAACTACTGTGGGAAGTAGTTCTCACACCCGTCGTGGTGTCTTTTCCCCAGGGACTTCTCCTTCTGTTCCTGTGCTCCTGTTGCTGATCCTTCTGACCGAGGCGAGGGAGTCGCGAGCTAGTTCCCTATCCGTCGTTGGAGTGTAGCTGTACCCCTTCAGAGGAGAGCTCCAGTTGATTAGTTTACTTCTTTTACTCTGTTGAGAGACCTTTGTTGTGAGGTATAGAGTTGTACTTTATTTTACAGCTTGAGAGAATGATGTAGTGAGGTTATTTTTGTATCGAGAGCTTGTACACTGATGTATTTTATTGGAGATATCTCCCTTTTGAGTTTTGTATCAGAGGACTTTTTATACGATCGTATTTGGGAGATGGATATGGTATTATTTTCAGTTGTACAGGGTTTGAATTTCAGTTTTTAGTAGTTTACTTTCAGCTCTGATATCTGTGTACTGTAGTTGATTCTTTTTGCAGGTTAGACGCTTCGTCTGTACGGCAGTTTCCGTACAGATGGCGGATCTGTTAGCGAGCCCGGGTCGCAGTTTCGACCCCAGGGCAACGGGTAACAAGTTTCGGCTCTTGTCCATACCATGGCAACGGGTAACCAGTCCTGGCTCTGTCCGCAACATAACAATTGGGTAACTAGTCCCAGCTCTGTCCACGGTTGCAAGTTTGAGCAAGTCTTCAAGATGGCCGAACAAAGATTTGAGTCAAATCGGAATTACTTGTGAGAATAGAATTGATGCATGAGAACCTTTATCAAACTATGAAAGTTTGGATCGCTTCAATGTACTTGTAGTTGAGGTGTAATGGTAGTTATCTTTGTTTCTACTACCTTTTATTTATAACTTGTTTAAATATTCCTATTGTGTAAAAATTGTTCGGTCCTCTACATTTCTCCCCGTACAGAACCTAGTGCATACAGATTGACCCTCTCGGCAGTTATACCCAGTGGAAAACTTCACAAATTTCTCAACCCATTGTTGTTATCTTATTTTCAGATCTAGCCATAGGTGGGAATGGGTGATGAGCTACCATGCGGTGAGCATTTGGCGAGCTAGATGAGTTAGCTCGAGTTTTGTTAGTTGCATCTCGGAAAGTATCATATGAAGTAATGTAATGTAAATAAAAGAAAATTGACGAAAATTTATGAACTTAATAGATATATATGTATAAAAAGTTAAATCTAATGTTAGATGCTGACCATTCTAATTATCGCCATATTGTATTACTTTGTTAATAGTAAAACTCGTGTACAGTTTATTTTGTTTTGACGTCTTGCATGTACATGAAAAACGCATGTACATGAAAAAGTCGGCCCTTGCGGTGGATCTATTGCGCGCCTAATTATACTTCCATGCCAGAGCATGACAATCATGACATCAAGCAAATAAACCAAAATTTATTTACAAACTAAATCCCCCGAACCTCAAGCAACAATCTTATTAAATCAACAAATACTAATTTAAGTAGGTTTGGACCGGATCTTGCTCTATCACTAACAAGAGTCCTTAGCGGATTGTCACTAGATCTTTACGGTGAGTCATCAAGTGATTTGCAAATTGCCCAAGGGTTCGAAATAAGATGATGGAAGAATGGCAAAACATGGAAGTTGGATTAGACTTGTCATATTAAGAGCATAAGTTTGAAACTGAAAAGCAAACGCTACGAAGTTATCTAGAACAAAAATATGTTCTAATTATATTACCGAAAAGGATCAATCTATGAAGCTCATTTTTAGGCTTTAAGCAAAAAATCATGGTACAAATATAATAAAACTAGGCCCTACTTTCTAAACTTTCAGAAACTTCCTAAACTTTCTAAAATTCACCACAAGTATGCTCTTCTTTGCATATTTTTTATAAATAGTAAATCTTAAAAAAAAATCCAAGCGTGCTCTAACGTTAGTACTTTCAGTATCACTGGAAAAATAGTTACACCCAATGTGCAAGAAATAATGGTTTTCATGGTAGTCTATAGCAACGGTTGTTAATTAATCAAACAATCCATTGGGAATAGATGATAAGGTCCAGACCCTTAAAATTTTATCAACAAAGCTACAACTGCATAATTAAATAAAATTTGCTTCATATATTTCACTTAAATTGTGCCCTCAGGTCCAATAAAAAGGTTTTCCAATATCTACCATGCTGCACTAATTGTTAACACTATGATTGCATCTCAACACAAAATCTACAATCTGATAATTAAAATGAGAATAGTACCTTTCGACATTTGAGCAAATAACATTAAAATCATCTTTAGTGCTTCCTTTTTGCTTTAGAGAAGGAACAAGTGCTTGAACTATTTCAGTTGTCGGCCCTTCAACGAAAAATGAATCATAAACCTGCTTCCTTGCCAATTTAGGAAAGTCAGCTAACCATTTTGATGCAACATCTGCACATTTATAAGAAGTGCAAATAGGAATTAGAAGAGAGATGCGAGAGAGAATCCTCGTGACAAATCAAATATGCTAAATTTGTATAACATCTTAGTTGAAACTTGGAAGTACTAGATAGTAACTAGGAAGATGGTGCAACCTATAGATTCACTCATTCGCAAGCTAAAAGTTTGGTTTTTAAGCTGCTTTAGGTTCTTTTCATCTGTTTGCCTTGGCGAGATTGTTGTAAGAAAGTGGTCTCAAAGGAGTTGGTAGCAAAGCATAGATGCATAGGTTCAGGTTTGATCTAGGTAAGTTCTTGGTGATTGTTGAATTCACGAATGTCAAGGCAGGTTGACTTTGTCATCCGCAACTACAATTAGAAATATAAGAAGGAAAAGGAAATAAAGAAAAAGAGAAGGAAAACAATCTTCGCAATAGAAAATAAAAGAAACATGCCAACATTATCCATTAATCATCCCACCATGATTCCAACTTGGAGCAGGCCAAGTTTGAAGTCTAAAATCCAGTATGGTCAGGTGGTCAATTTAAGCATGGTGGAAAGCTTAATTATAGAACTATTAAATATTGTGGATTAAGATATTTTGGCAATGAATCCAAGGCAAGTGCCATATCAAACAAATTTAGAAAAGCTATTGTGCCCACAATAGTCACCAGAATATATCTTGAAATAATCAATGTAGACCTGTAATTACGATACATTTAAAATCAGAAACAATCCACCATACCAAAGTATTTAACTTAATTCCAACATCAAAGTGAACTTACTGTATAATAGGATCCTAGACAATGTCGGAAATGCCGAACCACGATAGAAAGCATTTTTCCAACAATTCCTTTCACCATCCATTGGAAGTACAACACTGAGGATCTGAAGGGAAATCATTGTATTAGTTGAAAATGCAATTATTACTGTGGCATGTGATTAATGTTCACCATGTCAGAACCTTGACCTAGTTAAGAAAGAAAAAATGTTTCGTCATAACTTACAGAAAACAGGTTTATCCACTTCAAAAATATTGAGACTGTAGGTATACTAAGTATAGTTTTGATTAACCAAAATTTAGGAGAAAACTTGATTTCATCTCTTAATACACAGCAATAACACAAGATATGGCACCATAGAAACTTCTCAATGGAAGAGGTCATAGGCTCATAGCAAAAAAATCCAAGGGCTCATTCAAGAGTGTAGAATACCTATCAATAGAAGGCCTTCAATATTGGCTTCTTACTGGCAAAGATAGATATGTTCATTAAGGATCAAATCTTATTTTAAATCGCCAGATTCATAGGTGATAAGTTTTGCAAAGAGATAAGAGCTTAAATTTTGAGGTCGTCCTATTAGAACATGTTTGTTTTGGCAGTAATTCACGATGGGAACTCAAGCTTCAATAGAAGTCAGAACTACTTTTTATTTTTGGAGAAAGCAGGAAAAAAGGAGAAATTGCAGTTTCACCAAGCCCCTTGTGTAAGATGACTCGGTCTCCATTTCAAAACACAGACATGTCACACCAGAAACACAGCTCAGATGCAGCAACTCATCAACTTCGAAAATATTAAGAAACAGAGACATCAAGGGCATGGTCAGTGAATGTCATTATTGTTTAAGAAAGCCATATATCTCAATACATTTTTATTGCTTTTGGACATAACATTCCTATTATGCTTTCCTCATCTACAGAAAGCAATGCATCTTCCTTGAATACCAGTTAAAAAAAACTAAACTATATTACTTTAGAGGTTAGCATATATCTTCAATTGAAAGAATTAATCATGCAATATAAGTACAAAATATTTATTTCAACAATAAACGGCACATGCAATTTCATAGAAAATTTACTTCTTATATACTTATCATATTTTGTTATTTTGGGCATGCTATTAACACACTTCGAATATGCAGTGGGTGTTTAAGTACATGAGGGACATGACTAGTGAGAAGGAGAGTAGCGCACACCTAATGGACGCATGGCGGACACATGTCCATGGAGTGTCCGCCTAGAAAACGTGTCCAGCACATGTCCGACACAACAAGGCAACATTTTCGAAGTGTCGATTTTCGAGGGTTCTTCGAGCACATCTCAAAAACGACAAAAAATCAAAGTGAAAGAACCAAAAAGGGATTACAAATAAAAACCGACGCATGCCTTTGACTTTCAGGAAATTCTAATGGTTAGATCAATGGTTCCTATTCTAACTACCGATGGTTCTATTATAAGTCATATGTTGATGATTCTGATTGAAGGAGCACACATGTTCAATTGGACTCCACCGGCACAGCACCTGATGTTCAAGTTCAACCCATTAAGCAGTTGAATTGAATGTGCTTAGATACAGATTCAAATTGTCAGAAAGGAACAAAAGCTACTTAGGCCATGATATTGAATCGGGCTCCGTTCAACTGTTAAATATTGTCAGAAAGGAAGCCCATAAACTGTGGCAACATAACGATCTTCATGAGCATGTTAAGGAGCTTACTGCCCGTCTTCATAATTTCGTTCTTTTGTTTAAAAATTGTGTATTAAGAGAGGCGAGCGAAGTTACCGACAAACTTGCAAATATAGGGAAAAAATTTTGTTTTCGAATTCTCTGGGAAGGACAAAATCCGACCGCAATAAGGCAACTGTTGGGAAAACCAAGTAATTATCAACAATTTCTTCCATAATTTTTTATTTATTTTTTTTTTTTTAAAAAAAGAGCTTTTAGAATACATGCAAAAATGCCAAAATGAAGGACCTTGCTCAAGAGGAATCCTAACATGTCAAAAGAAGTTTTTGATTCCTAAATAACATAACAACATAACAACAGTTTCGTGGTGATAGAGCATGAGCATAAAATAGACGAAATACACAGCATTAACACACCTGATTTCTGCAGCGCTCATCAAGGATTACACCTGCAAATCAAACAAGAACACATGAATTTACTACGGTATCAAAAACAATAGAAGTAAGGGATTGTATTAGTTATGCGGAATCGTACCAGCGGCAAGCGGGGAAAAGGAGGGCGGCGAGCGAGTGGAGGGCGCAGATCACTTCATCGACGTGCTTCGCACCATCGACGGCGGAGGAGACCTCCGCGACCTTCGTTAGGGTTAGGGTTTCGAGCTCTTCTCTTTCCCTGCCTCTACTGCTGCAGCCGGCTTCTGCTTCCTTCTCCATAGCAAGAACGTGAGAGGTCTTCAAAAACCTCCCTCTTTTTTTTTTTTTTTTTTTTTTTTATAATAACCTTGAAGTCGCCGTGGGAGGAGAGAGAGAGAGAGAGAGAGAGAGAGAGAGAGAGAGAGAGGGATGGCAGAGGAGCAAGAAGGTAGATGGAGAGGAGGGGCAGAAGGTGGAAGGAGGGGAGGCAGAGGAAGATGGAGACGGAGCAGGCACCACTTCGTGCGGTTCTGTAAAGCCATAGACCGCCACTTCATACAGCAATTTATAATTAATAATTATGAATAATTTTGATGAGTAAAATATTTTTTTCAGGATAAAAAAATTTACTAATTTTATAATTTTATAATATAAGAGATTAATATTTTAGCTTTTATAAAATTAAGTTGATTGCATAAAAAATTCAATTAGTTTTACAATTTTGTAAAAATAAATAATTATTTTCAAAAAATTGATGAAAATAAATTTTTTTTTTTCTCTGCGTCCGATTTGTCACCATCCTCGTCATTTCTTTCTCTCCTTCTTTTTTTTCGCTCCCTCTCTGTTCTCCGTCTCCTCCACCACCCTAATATTTGGGACAAAGAATGAGAAGGAGAAGAGAGAGGGAGCGAAAAAAAAGAAGGAGAGAAAGAAATGACGAGGATGGTGACAAATCAGACGCAGAGAAAAAAAAAAAATTATTTTCATCAATTTTTTAAAAATAATTATTTATTTTTACAAAATTGTAAAACTAATTGAATTTTTTATGCAATCAACTTAATTTTATAAAAGCTAAAATATTAATCTCTTATATTATAAAATTATCAAATTAGTAAATTTTTTTATCCTGAAAAAAATATTTTACTCATCAAAATTATTCATAATTATTAATTATAAATTGCTGTATGAAGTGGCGGTCTATGGCTTTACAGAACCGCACGAAGTGGTGCCTGCTCCGTCTCCATCTTCCTCTGCCTCCCCTCCTTCCACCTTCTGCCCCTCCTCTCCATCTACCTTCTTGCTCCTCTGCCATCCCTCTCTCTCTCTCTCTCTCTCCTCCCACGGCGACTTCAAGGTTATTATAAAAAAAAAAAAAAAAAAAAAAAAGAGGGAGGTTTTTGAAGACCTCTCACGTTCTTGCTATGGAGAAGGAAGCAGAAGCCGGCTACAGCAGTAGAGGCAGGGAAAGAGAAGAGCTCGAAACCCTAACCCTAACCCTAACGAAGGTCGCGGAGGTCTCCTCCGCCGTCGATGGTGCGAAGCACGTCGATGAAGTGATCTGCGCCCTCCACTCGCTCGCCACCCTCCTCTTCCCCGCTTGCCGCTGGTACGATTCCGCATAACTAATACAATCTCTTACTTCTATTGTTTTTGATACCGTAGTAAATTCATGTGTTCTTGTTTGATTTGCAGGTGTAATCCTTGATGAGCGCTGCAGAAATCAGGTGTGTTAATGCTGTGTATTTCGTCTATTTTATGCTCATGCTCTATCACCACGAAACTGTTGTTATGTTGTTATGTTATTTAGGAATCAAAAACTTCTTTTGACATGTTAGGATTCCTATTGAGCAAGGTCCTTCATTTTGGCATTTTTGCATGTATTCTAAAAGCTCTTTTTTTTTAAAAAAAAATAAAAAATAAAAAATTATGGAAGAAATTGTTGATAATTACTTGGTTTTCCCAACAGTTGCCTTATTGCGGTCGGATTTTGCCCTTCCCAGAGAATTCGAAAACAAAATTTCTTCCCTATATTTGCAAGTTTGTCTGTAACTTCGCCCGCCTCTCTTAATACACAATTTTTAAACAAAAGAACGAAATTATGAAGACGGGCAGTAAGCTCCTTAACATGCTCATGAAGATCGTTGTGTCGCCACAGTTTATGGGCTTCCTTTCTGACAATATTTAACAGTTGAACGGAGCCCGATTCAATATCATGGCCTAAGTAGCTTTTGTTCCTTTCTGACAATTTGAATCTGTATCTAAGCACATTCAATTCAACTGCTTAATGGGTTGAGCTTGAACATCAGGTGCTGTGCCGGTGGAGTCCAATTGAACATGTGTGCTCCTTCAATCAGAATCATCAACATATGACTTATAATAGAACCATCGGTAGTTAGAATAGGAACCATTGATCTAACCATTAGAATTTCCTGAAAGTCAAAGGCATGCGTCGGTTTTTATTTGTACCCTTTTTGGTTCTTTCACTTTGATTTTTTGTCGTTTTTGAGATGTGCTCGAAGAACCCTCGAAAATCGACACTTCGAAAATGTTGCCTTGTTGTGTCGGACATGTGCTGGACACGTTTTCTAGGCGGACACTCCATAGACATGTGTCCGCCATGCGTCCATTAGGTGTGCGCTACTCTCCTTCTCACTAGTCATGTCCCTCATGTACTTAAACACCCACTGCATATTCGAAGTGTGTTAATAGCATGCCCAAAATAACAAAATATGACAAGTATATAAGAAGTAAATTTTCTATGAAATTGCATGGGCCGTTTATTGTTGAAATAAATATTTTGTACTTATATTGCATGATTAATTCTTTCAATTGAAGATATATGCTAACCTCTAAAGTAATATAGTTTAGTTTTTTGTAACTGGTATTCAAGGAAGATGCATTGCTTTCTGTAGATGAGGAAAGCATAATAGGAATGCTATGTCCAAAAGCAATAAAAATGTATTGAGATATATGGCTTTCTTAAACAATAATGACATTCACTGACCATGCCCTTGATGTCTCTGTTTCTTAATATTTTCGAAGTTGATGAGTTGCTGCATCTGAGCTGTGTTTCTGGTGTGACATGTCTGTGTTTTGAAATGGAGACCGAGTCATCTTACACAAGGGGCTTGGTGAAACTGCAATTTCTCCTTTTTTCCTGCTTTCTCCAAAAATAAAAAGTAGTTCTGACTTCCATTGAAGCTTGAGTTCCCATCGTGAATTACTGCCAAAACAAACATGTTCTAATAGGACGACCTCAAAACAAACAACTTCATCAATTTTTTAAAAATAATTATTTATTTTTACAAAATTGTAAAACTAATTGAATTTTTTATGCAATCAACTTAATTTTATAAAAGCTAAAATATTAATCTCTTATATTATAAAATTATAAAATTAATAAATTTTTTTATCCTGAAAAAAATATTTTACTCATCAAAATTATTCATAATTATTAATTATAAATTGCTGTATGAAGTGGCGGTCTATGGCTTTACAGAACCGCACGAAGTGGTGCCTGCTCCGTCTCCATCTTCCTCTGCCTCCCCTCCTTCCACCTTCTGCCCCTCCTCTCCATCTACCTTCTTGCTCCTCTGCCATCCCACTCTCTCTCTCTCTCTCCCTCTCTCTCTCTCTCTCTCTCTCTCTCCTCCCACGGCGACTTCAAGGTTATTATAAAAAAAAAAAAAAAAAAAAAAAAAGAGGGAGGTTTTTGAAGACCTCTCACGTTCTTGCTATGGAGAAGGAAGCAGAAGCCGGCTGCAGCAGTAGAGGCAGGGAAAGAGAAGAGCTCGAAACCCTAACCCTAACCCTAACGAAGGTCGCGGAGGTCTCCTCCGCCGTCGATGGTGCGAAGCACGTCGATGAAGTGATCTGCGCCCTCCACTCGCTCGCCGCCCTCCTATTCCCCGTTGATTCCCCGCTTGCCGCTGGTACGATTCCGCATAACTAATACAATCCCTTACTTCTATTGTTTTTGATACCGTAGTAAATTCATGTGTTCTTGTTTGATTTGCAGGTGTGATCCTTGATGAGCGCTGCAGAAATCAGGTGTGTTAATGCTGTGTATTTCGTCTATTTTAATACATACTAGCAACCTAGTGGCGCATCAATAAGATTAGGGTGCGATTCGACTATCTCAGGAGGACCGATGTGCAGATGGTCCCATACTCAAATCTACATAAAAAGCTACTTTAAAAAAAAAAAAAAAAATTATGAATAAAATCAGTAGTAAAGGAATGTAGCTAAATTAATGTCGCAAAACAACACCCCACTTTCCCCCTCATGCAAGCATTCTCTAATGCTCGATAGAGATGAGCTAGCGTCGCAGCCCCCCATGCCAACTCACCAAAAGCGTCGAAATCCTCTAATAGAGGCAACCACTTTAAATACACTCTATTTCCACTTGGGTTTGGCATTAGACTACAATCTATCTGAAACATCATGTATGCTCTTGCTGTAGCCTCTATGACTGTGGGCGATGCATCTAAGGCGATATCATTAAATTGATGATACAACCAGTCAAGCTTTATCTCTCTGCCTCTAATATCTCCGGGAACTACCCCAAGCAGCAGCTCATATAGCTCTGGCCACTGATACGAGGTATCTCCGATCACAGGCCCCCTATCGATGCGGAGTTCAGTAATAACAGCCACATCCATCGAGGTGACTATCATCCCCCCAAGCCTCATATGAAACGTCTGTGTCTCCCTCCGCCACCGCTCGACTAAAGATCCTAATAATGCCTGATCTAGCTGGACGCGGCTCAACCGCGACACATAATAGAATCCTGCTCGTCGCAGTAGCTCCAAAACTGCAGGATGCTCAATTTTCCAGCGCTTCAAATTACGGTCGTGCTACGTAAATTGAACCGGAGAATAACCCTACAATAATATAAATATCACATAATATTAGTACATAAAATTTCAAAGAAATAAAAAAAACTAATTAAAAAAATATATATAACCTCATCTATAATGCAAGTACATTTATGGTAGGGCTGATCAGTTAATACAGAGTCATCAATCGGTCTTGTCTCCTCGTGATCGTCCATCTGTAATAATACCAATAAGTAAACAAAAAATTATAATATGCGTGAAGTATTATAAATTAATCAAAAAAATCTTCAACAATCAAGATATCAAACAAACAACCTAAAAAATTATAATATGCGTGAAGTATTGTACATTAATGAAAAAAATCTACAACAATCAAGATATCAAACAAACAACCTAAACGACGATGTCTTTCGGTCATTCTTTGTTGATTTTCAGAACATATGCTTTTATAATGGCCGGATTGTTTACACATACTATACTTGCTCCTACTACTTCCAGCGCCTTCGTCCATAATATTGCGAATGCGAGTAGTTTTGGATCGTCATTTCTTTCTTCTCTCTGGTGGTGGAAGTATAGGTCTGTCATATGACTCAACCCAATAATGCCGATCGGGGACCGGATGGAACTATGGTTCGTATGTGTTACAGAAGAATTCAATAGTATACCAACGGGAGCATAGACTATAATAATCTATGTTCATGTATAAGGAACTACAACAAGATAATATATACGAACAAGATAATCCCATTAGTTGCAAACACAAACATGAAGATGTAGAATTTATTCCATTGATAATCCCTTGGTATTACAAATCCCTTCCAGTAAGAACTTCAGACTCTTGAGCTCCATATCGCCTAACTGTATGTGCTCTAGCAATTGACATTCAGTTATTGATAGTCTTATCCACATTCGATACAAATTGAGTAAACATTACTGCTACCTCTTCACGATGTTTTAGAAAGAATTCAACCATTCGATGTAATGTTGCCATTACAAAAGCGGTAATTGGTAAGCCACGAACTCCCCTTAACACTCCATTTAAACTCTCCGAACGGTTAGTAGTCATAATGCCGAATCGTCGACCACCATCGAAAGCCTTAGCCCAATATGTCCTATCAGCATGAAGTCTGTCAACCCATTGCCAAGCATCATCATCCATTGCTTTCAATTTTTTCTTTAACGTGTAATATTCTCGCTCTTCTGAGGCACTGCCGATGGCATAAAATTTTCTAAGTATTTTGCTTTAAAATGAATATTTAAATTAGCTTTCATTAATCGCAAATATCATCGATGAGCATGACCTTCTGATGGTGGGAATACAAGTACAACAAGATTCGCAAGTCCTTTAAAGCGATCCGAAATTATTGTAATAACTCGAGATCGTGTTATGTATCTCCCTATATAATTTAAAAGCCACTTCCAACTCGAGCCATTCTCTCCCTCGCATATTGCGAATGCTAGCGGGTACAAACCACCATTGGCATCAACACATGTGGCAATTAATACATGGCCTCCATATTTTTCATAAAAGTACGTGGCATCGATACTATGTATTGGCCGGCAATACGACCAAACATGAATCGATGGTCCAAAAGCCCAAAAAGCGCGTGCAAACATTTTTGAAGTACTCGTCACTCTTATAGTTTCAATCTTTGTAATAGTTTCAAAATTTGTTGTTTCTAACATTGAGAAATAACGAGGAAGGTCACAATATGATTACTCCCAACTACCGTATATAATTTGTAATGCTTTATTCCGTGCCCGCCAAGCCTTACTATATGAAATGCTAACGTGGAACTCACTGCAAACTCGGGTTTGAATTTCTGTAGGACTCATAGCAAGCCTTGCCTTTATTGTGGGTAGTTTATGTTAACATATAAAAGAAGATGTGCAATTCCAATGCATTGTATTTAAAATAAAAATCATGCAAGTATGTGGTCCTGTATAAGTCCTTTTTTTAAAATGTGGTGAACCTTTGGGTCGAGAGGCATGTAATCTCCATGAACAAAAATTGACCAAACATCTCACAGTATATCTAGTTGTATTTGATTTAACAGCTCTAAGTTGCAGATTATGTTCAATGTGCCACCGATCCAAAGCATTCACCAAAAACGTCTTGTCAGAAAATACCCGATCTTTCCATTGATCATCACTCGGAGGACCTTGATTAATGTTTTGTTCAACAACGGTTTGATGAATTAATTCATTACCCAGTAGAAAACGTTGTCAGTAATCTTCAAATTCTTCGAATTATACCGGATGCTCCACTTTATTGTTGTTGGCAAATAAATTTTTAATCCATTAAATACCTTCATCTTGAATGGCGCATGTGAGAAAATTCAAACCGCCATCATTATCAAATTCCATAGATTGTGAGATATCGTCAGTATCATCATCTGTAGAGTCCATATTAATTTCACTTACATGTTCATCGTCACTTCTATTCATTTGCTCGTTATCACTTTTCATTACATCATCATTTTCATTTATATTTCTCACTTTCCAATCAGTGCAATCTCGATTACTAGATGATGGACCTTCATATAGATTATGATGGATAGTTAACCTGCAAAGGTATTTAGGATTAACTATTCGAATCTACTCAATATAATCACTTACCGCTCATCAACTCCACCGAATAAAAATAGATCCACAGTAATATATGGTAATGATGTACTCACTGGAACACATGGGACTTCAGACACTCTGTAATACTTATGAAGTCTAAATTATTCATTTTTCGCACCTATACTAATAAAGGACAAAGAATGAAATACAAAATTAAGTTGAATAGTTTTTTTTACCTTGATGTACGAATTCGTTCAAAATCGACATAATCTCTTTGGTAATCACTATTGCGCATTCTCGTGGAGTTAACAGAGATTGGACGGTCACGTGTCATCAACACTTGCTTCTCTACGTATACTTTTATGCAACCATGCAATGAAAAAAAACTCATCACGCCTACAATCACATGATCACTTGATATGTCAAGTAATTCCTATTCATTAGGTCCTATTGGACATCGAACTGTTACGCGTAGACGAAAATCCGCTCGATCATAATTAGTGGCCTTGTATATTTATGTTTCGAAATCTCGAAATGTGATGTCGCGGCAAATTCCGATCAGTTCTTTATAGCCACCAATGTATTGTTGTATATTATTGTTCACGACTAAATTTTTGGTCCAATGAATACAAAAAGGGACACATTCACTAGACATAATGATCTACTAAAATACAATATTATACAATATCACAATAAAACTAAAAAACTGACTAACAATATACAATATTATACATATCACAATACAACTAGAAAATTGTATATCATGTGAAATCAAAAATGACCGAATTGCGGCGTCGGCGCGAGTTCTGTGACAATGTAGAGAGTGACAATGTAGAGAGAGAGGGAAAGATTCTCTCTCAGGGAGATAGAGAGACGGCAAGAAAGAATGAGAGAAAGCCAGAGAGAGAGAGAGAGAGAGAGAGAGAGATGGGGGGCTTTGCGGCAGAGGGGGCGAGGGCGGCGGCGAGTGCGGACAGAGAGAGAGAAAGAGAGAGAGAGAGAGAGAGAGAAAGAGAGAGCTAATAGGAGAAAGAGAGCAGAGAGAGAGAGATCTAGTGGGAGAGAGAGATGGGAGGCTCTGCGGCAGAGAGGGGGGCGGCGGCGCCGGCGGCGAGTGCGGACAGAGAGAGAGAGAGAGCTAGTGGGAAAGATAAGAGCAGAGAGAGAAAGAGAAAGAGAGAGATATAGTGGGAGAGAGAGCGCAGAGAGAGAAAGGTCGAAAGAAGAAAAAGAAGAAAGGAGGGCTTGGGTCTGTATAAGGATTCGAACACGGGGAACCATTCCCCGTGTTTGACACGGGGAATGGTTCCCCGTGTTTGAACACGGGGAATGGTTCCCGTGTTTGAACACGGCGAACCATTCACCGTGTTCAATTCATTCCACAGCAGCCTCGATCACTCACGTGGTGCACGCGTGGCACACAAGTGGCACCCACAGTGCTAATTTTGCAATTAGAAATTGTGGAGCCATTTTGAAAAATTAAAATTTTGAAAGGGCCATTTTCAAAAAAAGCCCTTAATTACATCATGCTGACATCAATGCTAAAACCACTAGTCGAACCGTGAACCTTGAACCACTAACTTTCGTTAATCAATATTGGTTCCATGGAATATTGATAAGCCATGCATGCTTTATCGTAAGTTATTAGCTTAAGATAAGAGTGGCAACTTTATCTCCTTATGTTGAAATTTTTCCCTGGGAACTTTGTTGAAATTTTCCCCTGATGAGGTGTACTCACATTTGCCCCTGTTGAAATTTTCCATTAACTCTGGGAACTTTGTTGATGCAATCTCTGATGCGGTCAAACTACAGTTTCAAGCATCACCAACTTCATTGATACAACCTCTGATGCACAGACCTAGTTCCTTCTACCCCTCAACTCCTTCTCAAGCATCAACATTCAACACACACAACAGCAAGGTGCCTAGAGAAGGATCGAAACACATCAGCAACGACAACAACAACAGCATCAACAACAACAATTCTCCATGTAACTCCTGTTCACTGAGGAGCCAAAGAGGAAATGGCAGCATTTATTCTGGAGTTAAGGAGATGGGTGAGGGAGTTTTTCATGGAGTGGATGATAAACGCAAAAAGGTGGTAAAGAGAGTAGCGTGGGCAAAAGCTTAATTGCGGAGAAGCTCTTTGGTGAAGAGGTAGTTACCTCTTTGAGGTCTTGCTGTAAAAGGTCTAAGGAGGGAAGAGTTATTGTCACAACCCGAGTGTAAACCAGAACTCAAGTGCGACAACAGATCCGCCGTATATGCAGTATTTCCTACATATACGAAGCGATACAAAACTCAAGCAACGGGGTGATGTGTACAAAAGAATGCATAGCCATAAAAAGGTGGCACAGAGCGAGAAGTAAATATAGACTACTGTATAAACATACCACCAATCCACAATACATTTCAACCTCAACAATAACACCACACACAACATCCCCTAACAATGAATAAGTATCTAATTGAGATCAACCAAACCAACCCATAAAAATAGTGACAGCCCAACTGGAAAGGAACTAAGTACAAAAATACCACATAGCTCTCTAAAACAAAAGTAACACTACTCCCTCATCACTACTACATGAAACCACATCACATCCAACCAACGTACTAAGCAACTAGCCACTCCAACGACATACAACTCCACCATATACAACTCCACAATATAAATACAAACAGCTGGCTCCAACCAGACCCCAAAATATACAGTAGTCAGAGAACTATGCTAAAACAGGAAGTAACAGAAGTAGTGGATCCACCTCTAGCAAAAACCCCAAGGGAAGGCCCAAGCTAATGCGCGACTCTCTTGCTGCGATCTACCTGCGTCGCCGCCGCTGCTGCGGAAGTATCTGGGAGCAACAACGGGTGTGAGAACTACTGAAAGTAGTCCTCAGTGGGTACGTCATCGAACCTCCGACCTACCCACCGAGTCTACTAAAAAGGCAAAGTAGAAGATGATAGTAGCAATGATAAACAAAATAAATAGAGAACTGGAATGAACTACTCTACTATGCCAATGTAACCATAATAATATCAGAGGAAAGTATGTATGAATGAATGTACCACAACTCTCGTGTACCAATAATGTCCTCAACTAAGTGATCTCAGATATATAGATATGTATATATGCATCACGAAAAGATGACCGCCAATATATAACCCAATCAGATAGTCCTGCATAAAACCCAAACCTGCCTGCTCTCACATCTCAATAGAACCCTCACCGTCGTGTATCAACGACGTGGTGTCATCACCGTGTATCAACGGTGTGGAAATATACTCAAGTATCAATCTCTCTCACCGGTGTATCAACCGGTCTCGCCTACTCCGGAGTGGCACTCGAGGGGAGCGATCCGCTCGAGTCAATAAGTAACCAATATCAAGTATCTCTGTAAAGTATCTCTGTCAAGTATCTCAGTCAAGCAGGCAAAAGTCGACACTATGCTCAAAGTGGAGACTCACTCTATCCACAATACAATATCCAGCCCCAACTGATGCATAACACTAATCGGTCCAACCGCCCACAGTTCGCGGTTGCCGAAACAATATCCCGAGTCGATAATCTTGTGCTATCCCACCCGACTCAAAAATAAAGCTATACTAATCCCATCCTTACTCTCTAACTCGAGCAAACTATAATATAAGCGAGAAAGTAAAGATTTTCTCCTAAGTTTGATTCCAACATGATTAGTATAGCATGAAAGTAAAATGTGGCCTAACTAGATGTCCAACAAGTATAGTATAGTTCTCACACATAAGGAAAGAGGTTCTTACACGATCTCAAGTTTAAACATGCTTTGTTTAAATATCAATAATAAGAACATCCAAACCACACAATGCCAACATCAAGTTGAATCGACATGTAGGTCGACGTTTCGATGTGCTCACAACCCACCTGTTAGCCCAATGGCTAGAATCCAATCACGTAGATTTTTGGCGATCACAAAATACTGCTCGCTACCTTTCCCACAGCTCGAATTTGCCCTGAGATTCCTGTTGGAAAGAAAATACCATAAATGCATCACTACATGCCGCTAGGGAAAAACTCAGGATCTACTATAGCTTTAGTAAACTATATCACCACAGCCCTCCATTGCATCTTAAGTTCCCAAATGATATTCAATTACCAAAAAGTTCTTAAAAGGCTATCTTACTCCCTCCACATAAGTCCAAGGATAAGAATATACATATACTATCCCAATTTCCGATACAGAATTATAAGTTGAGATTCAACTTGCTTTAACTTCCAATTTAAATGCCTTTACAAGTTGAACCCAAAAATAAACTTGTCCATCTTGCATCTAGGATTATGAAAAACCATTAAAATTAACCCTCATAAACCCTACTAACCACGAAGTCAAAGTCAACTCTCAATTAACCATGTAAGCCATTCCAACATACAAGCAGTTTTTCCAGCAACAAAGGGACTGAAAGAAACTTAGATATGGTGTATCAATTCTTATCCAAATTTCATGATTAAGGTATTAATTTGTTCCTCTTGATGTCTAGAAGATAACCCAATTTAAATTTCAATGTTTCACCAAGGGAGCAAGGAGAAATCCTACAATTACCACATGCTGTCCAAAACTGCAATCTGAACAAAGGGTTTGAAAGATGGTAAAATTTACTTGTTTTAGGGCAAGATTTAGTCCTCCTTTTCAACACAAAAAGTGTAGGGCTCTGAATCCTGGTGAAAACCCCACAAAAATGAGCTTAAAACTCCACTTCTTCCGTCCTAGGGAGCAAAACACCATGAATGACTCAAAACTAGGTTTAAAATCTCAGCTGTGCACCACAGTCCCAGAAATGGTTTAATTTACCAATTTTAGAGTCTAAATTTGAGGATCCAGCAACTACGAAAATTGTAGATCTAGAAGTCTTGAAAATTTTTCAAAAAAAATCAACTTAAAATTCCATTTGTACACCTCAAGGGAGTAAAAATACTAACCTTTGTTCAGAATCCTCCACAGAAAACAAGTTTCTCAAAAATTGCTATATTTACCTGGTTTAGAGCTCCAATTAGGTCTTCTCTTCAATATGAAAGTTGTAGATCTCGAAGTTATAAAAAGAACCCCACAAAAATCACCCCAAAATTCCACTCCACCTGCTCTAGAGGCCTCCTGGACAAAAATGTGACGAAGTGGAACCAAAAACCAGCAATGACCAAGCTCCAACATGGTGGCTTCTAGATGAAGAAGAAGGGTGCAAAACTTCTCTTTTGATCTCTCAAGTACGTAGAGAGGGAGTAGAGATCAAAAGGTCAAAAATCCAGCTACTAGCCTCTTTAAATAGGCTAAAACAAGTTCTAAAAGAGAGCTTAAGGTGCAACTTACTCACACCAAACCCCTCTCTCACCCTCCCCCCTTGCACCAAATCCGGTGCGGGGGCGGGGGGGGGTGGGGTGGTCGGACCTAAATGGTCCGACCGCCAGCAGGCGGCCGTACAGCCCGCTAGCGCAACACCCCGCGCGCGCCACGCGCAAGCGCGCATGCGCAGCGCGTGCGCTGACGGTGCACCGGCCGCGCACGCGGCCGCGTGGACCCAGTGCAGCGCCGCCATGCACCGGCCGGTCTACAGACCGTGTGCCGGCCCCGTGAGCCCGGTCCACAGATCCCCCTGCACCACAACTCCGTTATAAGCCCGAAATGCGCAGAAACAGTGTATTTTTCACGATTTCTCGCGCTGAATCCAATTTTGACGTCCATTTGGCGAACCGAGTGCTCCGACACACCGAAAAGGTGTGGTCTAAGTCCTCTGTTCCCAAAACATAGCTATCACAAAGCTCCGGCTCACCACATCAGAATTTCAGCAACTCAAACCGATAGTGAAAGCACTCAAAATCTGCTATGTATGTCTCATGAATCTCTAATGCCACAGCCCAAACTTGATTTCTAAGTTCCCAATTAACATAGAAATTCCATTAGGTTTACAAAAAGCCAAACTTAACTCTTTCAAATAAACTCATCCCACAAATACATCAATACTGTCCCAAATTCCAACATTAGACTTAAGGTGCACCAAAACACCTTCACCAACTCCCCTCTCACACCAATCCCCCTTGCACCCGATCCGGTGCAAAGGGGGTCGGACCAAATGGTCCGACAGACAGCAGTCACGCGGGCGCGGAGACAGCGCGGCCCAGCCCAAGAGCGGGAGCGCGCCACGCCCGCGCATGCGCGGCGCGTGCTGCCCGGTGCACCGCGCGTGCACCGGCCGCGCGCCCGGGTGCCTGAACCCGGTGCAGAGCTGCCGTGCACCGCGCGTGCACCGGCCGGTCTTCCCCCGTGCACCGCCCGCCTGTGAGCCCGGTCCACCACTGCCCATGCGCCAAAAACACTATTTTAACTCAAAAATACCCAGAAAGTGTATTTCGCACAGTTTTTCGCACTGAGTCCATTTTTCTCGACCATTTGGCGAACCGAGGATTCCGACACACCGAAAAAGTAAAATCAAAACTCTCCAAACCATAAATATAACAACCACCGCACTACCATACACACCATTTAAGCGACTTTTTGCACTGGATCCGATTTTCGCGTCCACTTCGCGCGTTGACAACTCTAACACATCCAAAATGTGCCAATAAGCTGCCAATCCACTAGAAACTCAATTCACAAAAATTCTGATCTTCACATCAATGTTTTTCATGGAGGAGGTTCGGCGGAGACCCCTGTAGTTAAGGAAGGGCAGGCAGGGATATTATCTGTGAGGGATTCTCAATGCTCCCTCACCCTCCCCAGGCGCGATTCTTTTAAAGAGGTGTTGCTTAGGGACTCAGAGAAGCAAATCTGTAAACCTTCTTCTGTCCGGGTGAGGAGCGCTTGGGTGCAGAGGGGGAGGACGCCGTCGAAGTCGCAGTGGGCGGCGAGGTGCTTTAGGTGCCTTGCAACCAACCACCGCGTTACTACTCGTAGGGATCCGGTGAAGTGTCGTGCGTGTCGGCGGATCGGGCACAAGGCTTACCAGTGCAAGAAGAGAGTGGCAGAAGGTCCGGGTGACGGAACCATGAACCTGCACCAGAATCGAGCTTTTCGACAGCGCGGAAGGGACCCGAGGTTGAAGACCTTCGTGCCATATATAGAGGAGTATCTCAGAAGGGTTGAGTTGAGGCAAAACGCACTGCTGGCGGACGTGGTGCAACCCGCGGACTTGGGTCTTGCCCCACAACAGACGATTGCAAACGCTCTGGCGAGAAGATTCAGAGGATATTCCCATGATTTCTTTGTGGCCAGGTATACGGAGCGGGATTTCATGATTATACTTCCGGGGTGGGTATCGACCGGGACACTCATCAGACGGCAGATCATCACGCTCAAGAATATCTGGCTAAGGTGTTACACTTGGGGCGCGTATCGGAATGCTCACCCCCACAGGTCGGGGTTCACAGCCTGGATTCAACTCCGGAACATGCCGTTTGAATGTTGGATGCCCACCAGAGTTGCGTCGATGGCTGGTGGCTTCGGGAGGTTCATTCGAGCCGATGAAACGAGCAAGAACATGACAGACTTGAGAGCATATTGCTGTCAGATCGCGGTGGAAGACGTTAGCGAGATTCCTCATAGGCTTTCCATAGTGGTGGGGGACAAGATTGTCGACATCCATATTTACCTGGAGAGTTCGAAGCGGATACGGGAAGGGGGTGGTGGTGGTGAGGTTCCACCGATGCCGCCTCTGAACAACCCTGACGGCAACCATAGGCGAGGGCAGCAGCAAAGTGGAGAGGGAGCAGCCGATGGCGAGAGTGGAGACGAGGGGAGAGGAGGGGGCCGAGGGGGTCGTGGAGATGGCTCTGGACGGCCTCTCGGAGATACCTGTCAATCGAACGACAGGTGGGAGACGTGGGGGACTTTTGATACCAGTGGGGTGTGATTGTGGGGGGTCCTCTTCGGCAAGTGAGGGGTTGTCCGTGGAGGGTGCTGGGACCGAAGCAACTCCGGGGCCGCCGAAGCCCGGCGGCCGCACCGGCTGGCGAAGGGTCGCTGCTTGGATGCCGCTGGGGTTGGCTGAGAAAGGAATCAAGCGCGTGGTGGGCGTTGGACAGGCGGACCGTGGTTTTCGCGACAGCGGTCGGGGTGGCTCCACTACGACTTGGCCGGAGCAGTACGTGGCAGCTACAAAGACCGAGGTGGAAAGGACACTGCCGCTAAGACAGGGGTCGGGTGTTGCAGGATTTTCGTGCGCGGCACCCAAGGGAGTCCGAAGGTCCGAAACACCAACTTGCATAAAGATGGATACGACTTCTCTAGATTTTAAAAAGTGTAGGAGCATTAAAATGGAAGGTGGAATAGGTGCTGGTATGCCCAATTCTATTTGCAGTGATAAGATGGATGATCGAGACTCGTTGTATCTGGGTTTTCCTATTGTGGGTGGAGGCACGGGGCCCGAGAATTGGAGATGGGGTAGGTTGATGCTTGCAAGAGATATATGGAAATTTAATGAGAGAGAGTTCTTGGTGGAGGGTTTGACTGAGATGTACATTAGTGGCCTGGGTGTACATTGCGGGATGGGTGGTAGCAAGTGGAATGTGCTGTGGGGCATTGGGCCTTCTTTGGTGTTTGACTACGGGCCTACAGGTAGAGCCTCTAGATCGGTGGGCCAGCAGGCGGGGTGTGGTGAGGATATTCATGAGGCACCGAACGCAACGGATAGAATGACAAGGCGAGTTAGTAGAGGGCTTGAGCTTATCCGGTTTGTGAAGTGCAACGGCCAAGGTATGACAGTTCAAGGTATGACAGTTCAGGAGGGACACGTATGCAGAGGAGAGGGTGGCGGTCGAGAAGGGATCAGTTGCGAACGTCCTTTCGACAGTAACGGCTGTGACGGGAGATTCGCTTTTTACTCGTTGCAGCCAACGTCTTGCAACCGGGGATGCGACACCAATCTTGACTAAGGCTATCGTCAGAAGGGCGCGATTGATGGTGAGTGGTGGCCGTTCGGGGGCTCCCACGCCAAGTTCAACAACAAGACGATTCAGAAGAAAGGCAGGATGTGCAGGGTGAGACTCGACGGCGACAAGGCGAATTCCTTTAAGGAATTCGTGGCACTTAAGTATTAGTATGGGTTCCGAGGATGGTTGGGGGGGTACCTGTGGAGACTTTTTTGGGGGTTTTATTTGTTGTGTATGGGGCGGGTGCGGTTTTTTTATAGGGGGTGGTGCTAGGTGGGGCCTTTTCCGGGAACTTTTTGGAGTTGCCTCGGTGTTTGGGGCTGGTGTAACTTAGTCTTGGATGTTTAGGGTCTGCAGTTAGAATGTCAGAGGGCTTAATAATCCCTCGAAACGAAACGATGTTCACCTGGTGATTTCTTACTTACGTAATGTTGTGGTTTGTCTTCAAGACACTAAGGTTCAACATGTCTCTTGGTCCTTTCTTAGGAGTTTTGGTGGGTCCTATCTCGACAAACAGATGATCATTGAAGCTAATGATGTCTCTGGAGGGCTGATCACTTGTTGGAGTTCCAAGGTTTTCAAGTGCACCGATGTTATCGTTCGCATTTTTTTCCTGACTTTATGTTTATGTCATCGGTCCAGCGGGGTATGTTTTTTCGTTACAAACGTTTATGGCCCCCCTATGTGGGAAGGAAATGACGCTTCTTGTTCTGAACTTAGCTAGTTAAAGGGATATTACGGAGGTAACTAGGTGGTGTGTGGGGACTACAACTTTACCAGATCGCAGGAGGAACGGATTGGAAAGACGTGGAGCAGTAGAGTGACACGCATGTTCAATGAGCTAATTTACAACCTTGCGCTCATACATATGCCTATGATGAATCGTCGGTACACTTGGTCGAGCAGTAGAGTGACACGCATGTTCAATGAGCTAATTTACAACCTTGCGCTCATATGTATGCCTATGATAAACCGTCGGTACACTTGGTCGAGCATGCAGCGCACTCCGTCTTTAGCGAGACTTGATCGCTTTCTCGTCTCGACGGAATGGGACTCGTCTTTCCCGATGACTGAGGTCGTGGTTCTTCCTAGGATTACGTCGGACCACTGCCCAATTGTGTTGTTTACTAGTAGTTATAGAAGAAGGACGAGTAAGATATTCAGATTTGAAGAGGTGTGGTTAAAGTATGACGATTTTCGTGCTAAAGTTCCAGTGTGGTGGAACGTGGACTGTCACAAATCTAGAATTCTAAATTTCACGGCTAAATTAAGACATTGTAGAAGCAGGATTAAAAGCTGGTGTAACACACATTTCTATAGTATTTTGAAGGAGAAGAAGAGGGTTATGTCCGATATACAGATTATAGATAAGTTAGAGAAACGTCATGAGCTTACCCCGATTTTGTTCAAGAAGATGGAGGAGTTGAAACGTAAGCTCTGTAAGGTGTTGGATGACGAAAAAACACTCCGGAAGACGCGTGCGAAGCAAAGGTGGGTGAAAGAGCGAGACGGTAATACGAAATTCTTTCACGCATACGCAAACAGTAGAAGGCGCGCTAATGAGATTGGCGAGATCGAAGACGATGGAAGATCGTTTCAGGCATATGAGGAAAAACAGGCATACTTTTATCGAAAGTTTAAGGAGCTATTCGCTCCCAGGGACATCGGACCGGCGTAGTTTGGAGATTGGAGCGACCTTTTTCGGACGCGACGCGTTTCCGACATGGACCGTGGGAACCTGTCTGCCTACTTCAGTATGGAAGAGATTAGAAAAGCGACATTTCAATTAGAAAAGGGGGACAAAGCTCCAGGCCCTGCCGGGTTCTCACTCAGTTTTTACCAAGTGTTCTGGAATACCTTAAAAGATGATATTGGAAAAATATTTTTAGAACTATTTGAAGGGGGTAGCTTTATTGGTCCTATTGACTACTCATTCGTTTGTCTGATTCCTAAAAAGGAAAGGCCTTCGAAGGCAACCAATTTTCGACCAATAAACCTGTTAAATGGGATTCAAAAGATTATTTCGAAGGTGCTGACTAACAGGTTAGCGCCGGTCTTGCACAACTTGATCTCGCCATGCCAGTCCGCCTTTCTTAAAGGGAGAAACATCTCGGATGCGTTCGTGACGGCCTCTGAACTCGTTGGTTGGGGAAGCAGGACTAAATATGAGGGAGTCGGTGTGAAAGCGGACTTTGAGAAGGCATACGACAGAATTAATTGGCCCTTCCTGCACAAAGTCATGGAATGGTGGGGCTTCTATGACAAATGGTGTGGGTGGATACGACAGTGTGTCGAAAACACCAAAGTCACGGTGATGGTGAACAGAGAGGTGACTAATTGGATTAAAAGTAAGAAATGCGTGAGACGGGGACCCGTTATACCCATATCTTTTTCTATTGGTGGCTAAGAGCCTGACACGGATGACGGAAGAAGCTGTCAATAAAAACTTTATTAGGGGTGTAGGGCCGTCTGATGAGTGTCGGATCACGTTAATTCAATATGCAGACGATACACTTTTCTTCTGCGAAGCTAGGAAGAGATACATGAGGAACCTTAAATTTTTGTGGTGCCTTTTTGAGTAGGCTTCGGGTCTTAAAGTTAATAAAGACAAATCGGAATTGGTCTATACAGATAAGTATGCACACAGGGCGGTTAGACTGGCAAAAATTTTGGACTGTCGTGTTGGAGACTTTCCGATGAACTACCTTGGGCTGCCACTGTCCAATAAAAAACTTAGAAAGAAGGACGGGGGGAGTCATCAACAAAATACGTAGAAGAATCGACGATTGGTAGGCCAAACTTCTATCAAGAGGAGGACGATTTACGTTGGTTAACGCAGTCCTAGCCAACATGCCAATTTACCTTTGTTCTTGAAAGATGGGCAAAAGGGCATGTTCTATGGTTTGTATTAACATCAATTATATAGTACATGAGAAGGTATTTCTATGGTAACAATGACAACCATAGTAATAATATAACTAGGATTACATGCTATATAATCCTACGCTATAGATGGTAAGTAATATATAGTATAGAAACAATAAAGATAATACTAAATATATCGTAACATTCCCCCGCAAGCTAAGCATCAGGTGGACGGATGCGATGATTGAGCCGTAATATCGAAAACCGAGAGGGTGGCAAGGGCTTGGTGAAAATATCAGCAAGTTGTTTATCAGAAGAGATATGAACCAACTCTAAATCACCAGTCTGAACTTTTTCGCGCAAGAATTAATGATCAAGTTCAATATGCTTTGTGCGAGCATGAAGAACAGGATTTGCCGCTAGATAAGTAGTGCTTAGATTATCACAGTAGATGCTAATAGGTCGCCAGAGGAAAACACGAAGATCACGAAGTAGACGACGGATCCATATCGTCTCCGCAAGCGCGTAGGCGACAGCACGGTATTCTGATTCAGAACTAGAGCGAGAAATGGTGGGCTGCTTTTTGGCGGACCAGGAGATAAGATTGGGCCCTAAAAATATACAATATCCAGAAGTAGATCGACGTGTATCTGGACAACCGGCCCAATCAGCATCTGCAAATGCGACAAGAGAGGGATTGACACAGCGAGATATAGGCAGTCCATAAGTCAGCGTGCCCCGAATATATCGTAGAATGCGCTTAACCGCTTGCATGTGTGGTTCACGAGGAGCATGTAGATACTGGGCAACAGAGTTGACAGCATATGATATATCCGGTCGGGTGAAAGTAAGATACTGGAGAGCACCAACAAGCTGACGATAGTTATAGGGATCCTCAAGAAGTTGCCCTTCATGAGAGGATAGACGAGAGGTTGGAGAGAGAGGACTAGAGACGGGCTTACTATCAAGAAAACCATGGCGCTGAAGCAGCTGATGCGCATATTTGTGCTGAGTCAGATGAAAACCAGAAGATGACCTATTTACCTCAATGCCCAAGAAATAATGTAGCGGCCCGAGATCCTTCATTGCAAATTCCTGCTGTAAGGTGGTAATAAGAGCCCTTAGAAGAGATGAGGAACTGCTAGTGACAATAATATCATCAACATATAATAGAAGAATAAGAGTGCCAGAAGAGGAGTGACAGATGAACATTGAAGGATCAGCAGTGCTCCCAACAAAACCAATTTCAGATAGAAAGGACGTAAACCGTTGAAACCAAGCCCGAGGTGCTTGCTTAAGACCATAGATGGCTTTGCGTAGACGACAAATATGATGCGGAAAAGAGGGATGCACAAAACCAGGCGGTTGTCTCATATAAACTTCTTCAGAGAGTGTGCCATGAAGAAAAGCATTCTTCACATCAAGTTGTCGAAGAGACCACCCTGAGGAGAGGGCCACCGAAAGAACAGTGCGAATAGTGGTCGACTTGACAACGGGAGAAAATGTCTCATCAAAATCAATGCCTTGTTGCTGTTTATAACCTTGAGCCACAAGCCGAGCTTTGAGACGCTCAAGAGACCCATCCGCCTTCTGCTTTACTTTGTATACCCATTTACAACCAATAAGATTAACAGGCGAAGGAGGTACAAGATCCCAAGTAGCATTTGTCAGGAGGGCATCAAACTCCTCAGCCATGGCAGCGCGCCAACCTGCATCCTGAAAGGCCTCATGAAATGAGTTAGGCTCAGTAGGCAGAGCAGAATCCGTAGAGGCCAGTAAGGAGGTAGACTCAGTTAAACCCTTAGTCATAGATCGAGTGCGCATAGGATGTATGCGGGGAGGTGAAGAAGGCTCAGACGGCACTATAGTAGGCTGAGGGGAGGGCGGACGATCAGAGGTGGACGGTGGTGGTTCAACAATAGTAGGTGTAGTAGCAGCAGATCGTGTAATGTGTCGTCTGGTATAGACACGGAGTTCTGATGGACCAACGGCAGTGGCATCGTTCCCATTCCTAACCTGTGAGTCATCAGAATTCAAGGTAGAAGGAAACGTTGATAAATTCTCAGACGGTTAAACAGGTGGACGTGTACCGGAACCACTCTCAGCAGAGGGGCGTGTGAAGGAGAAGCCAGAGATTGCATCAATGGTAGAAGGATTCTCACCCAGCAAAGGAGGATTTGAAATAAATTTTTGAAACATATCAAGGTTGGAAAAAGTAGAGGAAGGAGAAGAAGAGAATTTAGAAAGACAAGAAAACGGAAAAACAGTTTCCACAAAGGTAACATGTCGAGAAATAAAAACCTTGCCAGTGCTGGGATGGAGACATCGAAAACCTTTATGTTTATCAGAGAGTCCTAAGAAGACGCAAGGAAGTGACCGAGGAGAGAGCTTGTGAGCTGCAATATCCTGCACATCAGGATAACACAAACATCCAAAAACTTTGACAAGTTGCAAGTCAGGGGAAGAGCAACCATGCAGAATTTCATATGGCGATTGTCCTTTTAAAACAGTAAGAGAGGGAATTCGATTCACAAGAAATACAGCAGTTTGAATGGCATCAGCCCAAAAACGAGGAGGCATACAAGCTTGAAATAGTAAACTTCTAACAATGTTAGTTAAATGTCTATGCTTCCTTTCGGCGAGGCCGTTTTGTTGAGGAGTATAAGGACAAGAAAAACGGTGAAAAATTCTATTTTGTGAACAAAGGTTGGAAAACTTATCATTTACAAATTCCGTACCATTATCAGATTGGAAAATCTTGATTGAGCTATGAAATCTGTTTTCCACCATTGCTTTAAATTCGAGAAATTTGTCAAAAACTTCGTGTTTAAATTTCAAAAGGTAAAGCCAAGAAAACCGAGAATAATCATCAATAAATATAACATAATATTTATAACCAGAAACAGATGGAACAGGTGATTGCCACACATCAGAATGCACAATATGAAAAGGAAAAGCAGATTTAGATTCCGAATCAGAAAATGAGAGTTTAACATGTTTTCCCATGTTACAAGCATTACAAATAGATAATGTCAAAGCAGAATTACCATCAGAAACAATGTTATTATTTTTAATAAATGCCGAAAGAACAGGAAGACTGGGATGACCTAATCGTCTATGCCAAACATCGCTACTAAATCTAGATGCAACAAGACCAATATGTTGCTTATTCCCTACACTTGCAACTTTAGAAGGAATTGGATAGAGTGATGTTCCCGAGCTAGGGCAGTGCAGAAGCTCCGTCCTTGTTACCTTGTCCTTCACAGAAAAACCAGAAGAGTCAAATTCAAGAACAGAATTATTGTCACGACAGAATTGACGCACCGAAAGTAAATTTCTCTTGATGGAAGGAACAACAAGAACATTTTTAAGAGCAAAGGATTTAGAAGATGTATTCAATTGAGTTTCACCTGTCTGAGTAATATCAAGTAAATTTCCATTACCAACTAGAATTTTCTCATGCCCAGTATAAGGTTTGGAAGAGGAAAGAATACCAGAATTCGCGGTCATGTGATTGGAAGCTCCAGTGTCTGGATACCATACTTCCTCAGCAGGTTCATAGAGATTCATAGCAGCAAAAGTTTGAGGGACATCATCGGCCACGAATGAGTGATTGAAGCGTTGTCTGCATTGAAGAGCAGAATGATTGTACTTTCCACATATCTGACACTGTGTGCCAGACTTCGAAAAATAAGATTGTTGATTTGGAGTATAAGGTTGAGGAAGATTATTGGGTGAAGAATGTGGATAGATTCCAGGAGATCCACGACCATGATATGAGTTGTGTCTACCGCGATGTCCTCGACCACCGCGATATCTGCGTCCACGACCTCCACGATTTCCTCGTCCACGATTTGCATAGAGAGCTTCGCTGTCGATAGTGGGAATGGCAGGTGATGTTGTTGAACTAGTACGACGTTGTACTTCTGTTTCTTCTTGCATCAGAAGTGGACGAAGTTGATCAAAAGTAGGCTTGTTTCGGTGTGTATTAAGGGCACTGACGAAACCTCTATATTCTTCTGGTAACCCGAGAAGAACAGTCATGACCAAGTTATGGTCTGACTCAGTTTCACCAATCGCTTGCAGGGCATCGCCAATAGATTTAATCTTTTGCATATAATCGGTCATATTCATTGAACCTTTCTTGATGCTTCGTAATTCAGACTTTAGATAAAAAGCGGTGGAAGCAGTTTTATCAAGAAAATATGTTTCGATAATTTTCCAAGCATCATACGCAGTTTTAGGAGAGCTAGAAACAATCATCTGTAATATGCTAAGCGAAAGGGTGGCATTAATCCACGAGAGTATAGTGGTGTCTTCTTTTTTCCAATTTAGATATTCCGGGTTCATAATTGTTTTCTTTTCAGAAGTGTCAATAGTCTGAGGCGGTATAATACCAGTTCCGTCCACATGTGGAGTAACACCAAAACTCTCCAAAACATTAAGAAATATTTGTTTCCACACAAGATATGTGGAATCTATTAGTTCAAGTGGTATGAGAGTTTTGATATTAACCACTGGTAAATTTGAGAAAGAAGACATGTTACCACAAAAAGAAAATATCACCACGAGAGAGTAACCGAGGCAAATCCGACGAGTAGAAAAAAAATACCAAGTAGTCACAAATCCAGAATAAAGATAAGTAAGTCAGATTAGAACCCGATGGGAAAAGCTGAATGAATCAAAGTTGACCTTGATTGCACGAGAGAAGAACCAAACTACACCAGGGAGCAAGTACGCATCTGAACGACACCAGAATAATGAAGAGAGGCCGAAATTACTGTAGCGCCGGTACTGTAGCGCCGGTACTGTAGCAGCGGTACTGTAGCAGCGGCACTGTAGCAGCAGTTGTGATGGAGAGAGAAATCCAAAGAGAAAAAAAAAAAAAAAAAAAAAATTATGGAAGAAGATGAGGCTCGTGGTAGATGGTGGCTAAGGATCGATATTCCCAATATTAGGGTTCCCGCTCTGATACCATGAAAGATGGGCAAAAGGGCATGTTCTATGGTTTGTATTAACATCAATTATATAGTACATGAGAAGGTATTTCTATGGTAACAATGACAACCATAGTAATAATATAACTAGGATTACATGCTATATAATCCTACGCTATAGATGGTAAGTAATATATAGTATAGAAACAATAAAGATAATACTAAATATATCGTAACAGTTCTATTTTCAAAGCTCTATCCTGGGTCATCAAAAGGATTGAAGCTCTTAGAAGAGATTTTTTTTGGTTTGGAGACTTGCACCGTAATGGAAGGGGGTGGCTAGTAGCGTGAAAGAATGTATGTAAGAGTAAGGCGGAAGGTGGACTGGGTGTTCTTGATCTTAGTCTGATGAATGACGCCCTTATGACCAAATGGTGGTGGAGGTTCCTTTTGGCACCAGATCTACAATGAAATAAACTTATTAGGGCGATCTATTACGTGAAGAAAAAACCACTGGGGGAGAGGAGAGCGTTTAGGCCGGCCTCACAATGGTAGAGAGATGTCGTCAAGATCAAAAAGCTCTTCAGAGGGGGTTTCGTACAGTGTAGGAAATGGTAAAACTATCACTATCTGGTCCGATAGATAGTGTGGTGAGATGACCCTAAAATCTCTTTTTCCTGAGGTGTTCACCGAAGTGGTGCAAAAAGCATTATTAGTCGGCAATTGTTTCAGGAGCTGTGGATGGAGATGGCGGAAAATTTTGAGAAGGTCCACACCGAGGGGTTTGAGGGGGACTAGAGACGTTCGACAACTAAAGGAGTTACTGGCGGGTGTCACACTAAGGGAAGGTATCGACGGAGTGATCTGGCGGTGGCACAAAAAGAGACTTTTTATAGTTAAATCTACTTATTTGACTCTTAGCGATGGAGGCTTTAGAGACTTGTATGCCCAGACGCTATGGAGCCTACGGATGCCGCTTAGAGTACAAATTCTCAGTTGGTTGGTACTCAAAGGACGTCTGCTAACGACAGATAATCTGGTCAAGAGAGGCTAGGTAGGAAACACGCTCTGTGTGCTTTGCGGCTGCGAAGAAAAGTCGATAGACCACCTTTTTGTGAGGTGTGTTTTCGTAGTTTGTCTTGGGGATGAGCACTGGGGCCATATGGGTCTGGGAAGATGATGAAGGTAAGCCAAATGCTTTGTCAAGAAAGATGTTCAGGCCATAATGCCAGGATATGAGTATATGACATTCTTTTTTCTAACAAATATAAGGCGTGGACGAATAATGTGAAGTAATTCATAAGAGCAAATAAAAAGTGTATTTTCAATTATATAAAGGTTATAACATGTTTTTGTTCAATCTCATTATACCTACTGAAAGTGATTAGAAGATACTATTGACAAAAACAACACAGTACTACTAGGATAAAATTGATTACAAGCGCTTATTCTAATACAATTCCTAAGAACTCAAGTATGAGAAGATTCTCAGAGGAACAGTAAGATCTACATCCAGACTAATTAATTTTTAGCTTATTACTAGTTGATTAAATTTGCAGAGTACAAAGCCCTGTATAAAGTGAAATGATGGCTGTTGAAGTGCAATGACGCATGTGTTGGCTATTTATTTATGGGTTAAAATAGGTCCAACGTCCTGCCCCGTGACAATAGGCCCAGGAGACTAATAAGTTGAGTTGGGTGAGCCTAATAAGTTGAGCTGCGGTCCACAATAGACCTAACGGCAAGAGGCCCAACAATAGACCCAACGTCCAGGTGGGTTGAGTCCGGTCGAGACTCGTGGGCGCTGTGTCTGTACGCTTTAAGTGAATTGGTTGCGTATTTCTAACAGCTCGAGCTTTTGGTATGTTGGATTTTCTTTGTTCTCTATTTAGTTTTTTAAATTATATGATTTTCATGTAATTTTTTTTCTTCTCTTCTCATTTTAATTTCTTTTTGAATGATTCCAAATAGGGAGAGAAGAAAAGGTCACCTCAGTTTTTTTTTTTTTTGAATATTTTTTTATTGTGCTTATTTTGAGGGGGAGTTTATTTATTTTTTTTCACCTTTTCAAATTATTTGTCATCATCAAAAAGGGGGAGATTGTTGGATTTTATTGAATAATAATTTTGATGATAACAAATAAATTTTAGATTTATATTTAGTATTTTCAGGTTTTAATTGGATTTGAAATGACGTAAGCCGAACTGGATTTGATCAAAGGTAAATTATCAATTCAATTGTCAAAATGGTCCAGACAAGATCAAATTGTACCAAATTGGATACAAGTGCCACAACAATGCTTTGAAGGATTTCTTTGCAATTTTATCGAATTTGAGCCGGTCAACCGAATCATCTTAACAAATCCATCACATGGGTTTGATTTGAGCTTAAGCTAAAATTAGCTATTATTTTTAATATGGTATGAAAGAAGTTTGATATATGGTATAAATTCAAATGTGATTTTATTATGGTATGTTTTCAAAAAGTTTGAAATATGGTATAAATAATTTTTTATAAGATTGGTATGAATTCAAAATGATTTTACAGTTGTGGTATATTTTCAAATAAACTTTTCAAATTTAGTAAATTTGAAATGTACTTTATAAATATGGTATGAATTCAAAATAGTTTTATATTTGTGGTATAATTTCAAATGATCTTTTCAAATTTAGTAACATTTCAAATGAGCTTTGCAAATGTGGAACATATTCAAATAATGTTGGAATTAATTCAAATACATTTGCAAATATGGTTGAAATTCAAATTAATATCAATTATCTTTAATCATACTTCTATTCTATTTTTGAAGCGATGGCTAGTGTATTTAAAGGGGGTTTGGTTGTTGTTTGAGAGACAACTTGATATCGAGAAAAACTCTAAGGTAGCGTTTGGATGTGGCTTAAACCTGGTTTAGTTATACCAGGTATAGGTATAAAGTAAGGGATAAACCTGGTTTAAACCTAAAATGTGTTTGGATGTGAATGAGGCTTAAACCTGGTTTAAACCTGGTATAAGAAAATAGGTGTTTGGATTGGTAATGATGAATAAGAGGTATAAAGTTGACTTTTTTGTTTAATGACGATGTGACCTTTACTTTTATGTATATTATAAATTTGATAATTAAAGAATGTATTAGAATATTTTAAGGAGTAAAAATTTTAATTTTTAAATTTATATAAATTTTACAAAAATTATAAAAAAATTATATAAATTTTACAATTTTAAAATTAATATTATTTTTTAAAATTATAAATTTATAAATATATATAATACAATTAAATATAAATATATTCATAATTTTAATAAAATATAAATATATATAAATTTATAAAATATAAAAAATTAATTTTAAATAATTTATAAATTTATAATTTAAATATTTTTTAAAATTTAAATATTCTAATTAAAAAAATTAAGTAAAATTTAAATATTTTAATTAAAATTTAAATATTTTATGTAGGAGTAAAAATTTTAATTTATAAATGTATATAAATTTTAAAAAATTATAAAAATATTGTATAAATTTTAAAATTAATAATTTTTAAAAATAAAATAAAATTTTTAGATTTATTAAAATAAAAAAAATTAAAATTTATAAAATTTAAAATTTAAATATTTAAAATTTAAATATAAAATTTAAATATTTTTTATAATTAAATTTTTTTATTAAAAATAAAAAATAAAAAATCCTGAAGCTAAAAGGAAAAAAAAAACGAAAAAAAAAAAGAAAAAAAAAAAGAAAAAAAAAGGAAAAGCCCTTCCCAAGGCACTGCCAGTGCCTTGGGAAAGGACTGAGAGAGAGAGAGAGAGAGAGAGAGAGAGAGAGGGGGAGGGGAGTAATACCAGGGTGAGAGAGAGGTTTTGGGATATCCCAAAGCCCAGATTTGGGATATCCCCGTTTGGGTGGGATATCCCAAATCGGGGATATCCCAAAACTGTTTGGGTATAAAGGGGGGATATCCCCCCTTTATACCCTTCCCAAACAGAGCCTAAGGTTGAATTATTATTTTGTAATTGTGAGGTTTATTGAGAGGTTATTGTAAAGTGTGATTGTAAGCGGCTTTGGTCTTGCCCTGTTTAAAAGGCCAAGTGATAGTGATTAAAGCGGTGCCTCGAGGAGAGTAGGACCGGACTGGAGTAGGCGGAAAGGCTGAACCAGGATAAATCATCTGTGTCATTTGAGTTTGCTTCTCTTTCTTTTATTTCTTTTATTTGGTTGTGCAATTCTTATCTTAGATTTAATTTACTTGAGTTTTTATTTTTCAACTAATTCACCCCCCCCCTCTTAGTTGCCATTTGATCCTTCATTTGGTATCAGAGCCAGTGGCACGGGTTCGATTCCCACACGATGCAGGTGTTTGGGGGGGGGGGGGGGATTGTTGGCTATTAAAATAGGTCCAACGTCCTGCCCCGTGACAATAGGCCCAGGAGACTAATAAGTTGAGTTGGGTGAGCCTAATAAGTTGAGTGGGGCTGCGGTCCACAATAGACCTAACGGCAAGAGGCCCAAGAATAGACCCAACGTCCAGGTGGGTTGAGTCCGGTCGAGACCCGTGGGCGCTGTGTCTGTACGCTTTAAGTGAATTGATTGCGTATTTCTAACAGCTCGAGCTTTTGGGATTAACGGTTAGCGCCAACGATCCGACAGCATGTCCATTTTGAAGAGTCCCATCATGTCAAGAAGCAAAGAAATTTAAAAAATCAAAAGAGGGAGGAACAAAGCAGGTATCAGAAAAAGAAGAGAAAACAAAAGTGATCAAAGAAGGGAGAGTCATGAAAACTAAAGATAGAGGAAGTATGCATCATAATTGGATAACAGAGATGTTAAAGTTAGGGTAAAATGACTAGATAGAACAGTGAGTGACAATAGAAACCAGAGTGTCTATTAACTGCTCGAGTGGCATGAAGAGGACATAGACAAAGGAGATAGGAGAGGGAGAGTCAGTTCTCCCAAAACATCAGCCGAGCAATAAAATGCTCGCACAATATATTGAAGTGAGGTGACCAAAGAGATTGAACTTATAAGACACTGAATAGTTTCGAAGCGTAAAATTTCAAAATAGCATAGTTGTTGTGTTTGCAAAAAACAATAATCAGCATTATGGTAGTGTTTTCAGTTCATCTTTCTTAAATTTAGTACGAGATAGTTCAACCTTTCAAGTGTTATAAGTTCATAAAGAGATAGAGGGCCAAGAATCTGTACCATTTTTTACAAGCATGTTATTCAAATGCAATACCTTGCTTATCCAGAAACTTATTCTTCTGTTAAGAGATTCCACAGGTATCCCAATTGCAACTGCAAGGTTCTTCGAAGTCCAGCTGAAGAAGGTGACAATTGTGTTTGTCAGAAGCCAAGTTTACAACAAATTCATGCAAGACAACTGAATTTCTTACCATGTTTGCTCTTGAAATTGAATTATAATTGCTGCATGCACCGGAGCTACAGTGAATTGCATGTTCCGATCTTCAAATTGTAGTTCCAGCTGGTGCAGAAAGATATTATAAGTATAAAATAGAATTACTGCAACCATCAAGTAAAATATTCTCCAACTAAAGCTTTAAGGTTAGGCAGGACATCTTGATCCAGTTGTGTAAAGTTAAACCAAATTATCACTTATTACTTCCGAGTTTAGTCACTCGCCTTCACTATTCCAAGGTTTTTCTTCCACAACAGCTTACGAGGAGTTTTTATCTCATGAAACCTCTTTGCATAATCAGACAGTAAGTGGTCAACTGATCCAGGGATAACAAGAGATTCTTCCTGCATTTTCCTCCAAAGAATAAGTGCTCGGAAAAAAGATAGGATGTGGCCCCACAAAGAAAATCATGTAATTCAGCATAGAACAAAATAAATTACGCATACTCCCAGACCTTAATTTCTATTAAACATCTAAGATGCAGCCGCAGCAATTTATTCAGTCTATATAACGAGTATCTCATGATAGACAGTTTGTCTTCAGCAAAGTTGATTCTAAACTTTACTAACCATTTTTAAACACCATGCTTCAACCTGAAAATTCTCCATCTTCTTCTTATATCTAACCATTTTTCATTTTTTCTTGCTAATAGTGGGAAACACAACAAAGATGAAAATGCATGGATTAATGAGTTCAATGAATCAAGTTTTTACTAAATTTTCACTTCAAGCTTGTCTTTCAATGCTAATACACTGAGAAATGACTAATGAGAGATTCAGACAAACTTAACCACATTGTGTTAAATTCTAAATTAATACTTTATAATAAGTTGGAATTTTGTAGTCAGTATGACAAACATAGGATTTCTTTACACCTAGTTGAGTTAAAACATTTTAGTTCTAAAAGCTATGGCTAGCAATAGTTAAGATTAGCTTCCAGAATACTCAAAGGACAAAGGCCATTGCTCATGGCAGTTCACAGTACTTCTTCCAAAACCTCTTTAGCTTGTATGGCAATGGCAAACATATTGCCCAAGGTTGGGGGCACGGTACAAGGGGAGTACCACAGCACCCCCCGTGCCGCGATACCCTCGCGGGTATCGCGCGCGAGACGGCGCTATACCCGCGTGGGTATCGGGCGGTGCCGCCCGTGCCGCTCTTTTTTTCTCTTTTTTTTTTCTTCTTTTTTTTGCGCCATTTGTTTTTCCTTTTTTCTTGCCGCTCTCTCTCTCTCTCTCTCTCTCTCTCTCTCTCTCTCTCTCTCTCTCTCTCTCTCTCTCTCTCAGTTTTAATTATTTTTTTTAAAAAAAATATTTATTTATTTATTTATTTATTTGTTTATTTTGTGGGTTTTTATATTTTTTATCTATTTTTTTTTTCTTTTGGTAGATTTTTTTTTATAAGTCCTTATGTCCTTCATTCGATTTTTATTTTATTTTTTTCTTTTTTGGGATTGGTCTTTGTATCCGTAGTTTTTTTTTATTTAAATATTTTTAATTTGTAAAACTTTTTTTAAAAAAAATATAAAATTACATAATTTTTTATATGTAGTTTATAAAAAGTTAAAAATAGATATACTTGTTAATTATTATATAATTAAATTTTAAATTATTTTGGATAGATCTAGTATTTTATATAAGATTTAGGATAAAAATAATTTTATTTTTAAATTTAAAAAATTAAAAATACTAATAAAATTAAAAGTTAAATTAAATCAATTAATACTTAAATTTGTTTAATTTATTTGTCATAAAATTCATTACTCATTTTTTTTTTTTTCATCATGTTGTTTTTTTTCTAACTTTCTTAAATAAATTTTACTTGTAAATTTTATTATTATAATTTAATTTCTATTTTCTATGAGATATAATTTTTTTTTACATTTAAAAAAATTTATCACTATATTAATTGATTTGTATAGTAAGTTATATATAGTGAATATTTATAATTATTTGATTAAATCTTTCAAAATAACATTATAAAAGCTAATTGGAAACAAAAAAACTATAAAAAAATCGTGCCAGAGCGTGCCACTGGGAGGTCATGCGTATCCATCGGCACGCAAGCGTGCCGGTACCGTACCGTGCCACGCGGCGAGCGGCACGCCCCCGTGCTACGGCACTTTATTCCTTGATATTGCCAAATAAACAAACTGTAGTAAAGGCTTAAAGCTCAAAAGACTCTTGAGGATACTTGGTAACATGAACTTGTACCATGCCAGGCGGCGAGCGGCACGCCCCCGTGCCACGGCACTTTATTCCTTGATATTGCCAAATAAACAAACTGTAGTAAAGGCTTAAAGCTCAAAAGACTCTTGAGGATACTTGGTAACATGAACTTGTACTGCCTTGGCCCCATTATATAGTAAGGGCTAATTCATAACTTCAACTGCATACCTGGATTGGAGGCCAAAAATTTGCAGATATTATTGTAGTATCAAGTAGATCAAGCGACACATCTGCTGCTTCCTGTTCAGAACCTAAAAGAAGAGACCAAAAAGCATCAATATACTTGGAACTCATGTAGAAACAGTAGCTAGGACTAATAAATAACAATTCTATGCGGAAGTTCTACAATACCAGCAAGAGATGGCTTGGCCAGAGATGCTTTGATATTAGCATTTGTCCTCTTCGAATCGATCAAGTCATTGAGCATAATTTCACATTTCTGCATGCTACTCTCTCCAAAATGTATCTAAATATACAAAAAAATTAAAATTTGTCTCATAATTAGTAGTTGTGTTGAATATAAATAATAAATACACCGTTATTTGATAGCTTAAGCTTTTGAACAAAAATGGTTGTTTCATATAATTTAACATGATATCAGAGCAAAAAATCCTAAGTTCGAGTCCCTCCAGGCCTCTAGTCTCATTTAATGTTCTTTCATTTATATTAAGCTCACGTATGGGACCTATCAGACAGTCTTGAATCCAGACGTGAGAGAGTCTTGAATATAAATATTAAAGACACCGTTCTCTAATAACTTGAGCTTTTGGAGAAAAACGGTTATTTCATATAATTTAACAAGTTGAAATCCAGGAACCAAAAGCGGTTATTTCATATAATTTAACAAGTTGAAATCCAGGAATATTATGAATTAGCTTTGACCAACGAAGGTACAATTAGGTTGCAGCTTCCAGCATGCTACATTACATGAAGACTAAAAATACATTGAAGATAACCCACCTTAAGTAGCTCTAATGTGCGTATCTCTGAATCTATATCATAATCAGATTTGTTGAGAAGCTTTTCTGCAAGCATCACACGGTATTCATTGACTAGCTGGTCCTTTGAACCAATTATGCTGACCATCAGCCCAAGAATGTCAATTTTCCTTCTGTTCCTGCTACCCTTTAATGGGTCTGCCTCTACAGGATCAGGTTCCCAACTATATAGAATAACAATAACAGGACAAGTAATAAGTCAGATGGCATGTTGCTAAAAAATCACAATAAGTGAACACGCTTACATGTATACACCCCTTTATCCTTCCAATATGCACTTCAAAAGCTCAGTTTCATAAACCAGTGTGCTTGTACTTAAAAAAATGGTCTCTCCTCCCAGTGAGATATAGATATTCATATAGATATAGATTTGTAAAAAAGCTGCAAAATATTCCTATCTAAGACAAGCCCAGATAGTTAAACAAGTAACATCTGTTCACGCCAGACATAGGAAAGAAATATAGAAGAAAACAAAACATACCGTTCAGCATTTAACCATGCTTGCTTCTCATCAGTATTTACATCATCTTCATAGTCCATACTCTCCTGATTTTCTGCATCTCTATTTAATTCTTCCAAAAGACTATCACCAGTGCTTCCCGAGCCACCAGCATTTCCCCCACTCCCATCAGTAAGCATGGTCACTATGCATTTTATTGTGTCTTTCCTTCCTCTTAGGTAATCCCTAATTGGTTCTCCTACTGCCTCCAGAAATACACCCGTTGGGTCTATCGTCCGGAGTGCCTTGATGGTGGAGACATATTGGTGCAATATGTCATTGGTTGATGCAGCAGCAGTAAGCAAACGATATCTTAAGGAAGAAATGAAAGAGTCAACAAGCTTTGAGTGTTGACCAGTATACTCCAAGCAGTGCTTTAGATCTTCAATTGCAGGAGAGCTTCATAAAGGTTTGCAAATGATAATCAGGTGAAAAGATAATTTGCAGGAATAGTAGAATTCAAGAAACACAAGCACCAAAGTATAACAAGAACAACGCATGAGTGAATACAGGAGTACCTCCAAACCATGTTTGTACAACATATAAATTACCAGAAAATAATTGGCCTAGAAGTTTGGATGACAAAATATAGCGGGAAAGGAAAACTAGCCATGAAGATAGTGATTTATATCAACGGGCTCCAAAGGAGACCTGATACATAGATAAATTGACAATAACGAAAAGATCAAGCAGCAACCAAATATACGCATGATACTCCCTGCTATTCTTAGAACCTAGATACAGAGTGGCTAAACAGCAATTTGAGATAAGCAACCTAACCATCCAAATCTACTAACCTCGATTCTAATTCGATACTTTTCGAAAAGAGTATCACTAGGGGCACCTCCGAATGAACCCCGGAGTGGAATTGAAAACTCAACTTCGTAATATGGCAGTTAAATAGTGGCTCAGTTTTTTACACTTGCAATGTAACTCAGTTTGTAACCTAACTCATCATCTGCACATTAGGAATCTATTCGGTACCAAAAGCATTATTCTTCCAAAAATTACAGGAGGAATTGATATACAGCAACCTCTAAAGAACTGTGTTTTTCGAGCCCACATGAATCTTCATTGAAGCAATCCATGAAAGGGCAAAAACAAAGCAAAGAATAACCTGTCAGGGTAGTCCACAATGATCTCAAAAAGTTTGCTTATTCTCAGGTCTTGCATGGTCTCATAAGCCAAATATTCAAGGCGCAACTGCCATCGGACTAGGGCCTCAGTAGGGATGCCGATGCCAGGAAAGAAAGAAGGTTGTGAAGCCAAAGGTGATTTAAGACCAGATGAACCACCATCATGATCAAGTGAATCTCCCAGATATGATAGAAGAGCATGTAAAAACTGAAGAGGAACAGCCTAATAAAAGTCCAGCATGATGTTAGCAAAGATTTAAGAAACTAGCATTGCAGTTGTATGTTCAGATGAAGAAAACGTTATCAAGTGAAAAGCAAGCCACTAACAAAAGTTGCCAAACACTTCTCAAATAAATAGATGATTCACTGAATTTGTTGTGGTTCTTTTGCTTGATTCAGAAGCGACACTATACCTAGAGAAAATCTATCAAGGAACATAATAGATTAATAGGTTAAAAATTCATCCTCTGCTAAAAGCAAGCATTCTCATCATAACTAATGAATTCTCCCATATACTGACATGCGCTGAATTTTCAAATCAAGCATTTCTACTATCATAATACTGCCAGGCTGCAGTTCATAAATTAGCTACTAAAAGGTATCTGCTAAGCCTTGGCTCCACTACTGAATAAGATCCTAAATTCCAAACACATGCCTAGCTTCCATAATGACACTCAAGAGTTGGAAGTGTTCAATGGCACAATTGCTGATAAACAACCATGTGTTTGTGCAAATTAAGTTTGCGATTAAATGACCACCACCAAACTAAGGGATTGGAGAAGAGAGTTTTAAAAGTAAAATGAGCATCGATTACATTAATGAACAAGAAAATTGAAAGTTCAGAAGAATTAGATACAAAATTTAGCCAACTACATAACTAAATATCCAAACTTCGACATTTAAGTAATTAAGTACAAAATTAAAATGTACCTGAATCCACCTCTTGACAGACTCAAGGACAGGATTACTGTAATCATCACCAGCCAACTCATGGACTTTCCTCTGTAGTGGCGACAAAGAAAATATAAGGACGTCAAAAGTGATGAATAATTACATTGAACATTCTCAAAAGATAAAATACATATATAAACACAAAAGACCGGCTAACCTTTAAAAGTGAAAAGATGGTAGAAGCATAAGCATCTTCAGTCATGGATGTAAAACCAAGACTCCTAAGCTCACGAACAACCTTGCCAATGTTCTTGACCAAATAATTGCTTTCAGAAAAAGCTCTTTCATGATAAGGCTCGTCAATATCCATACTGCAACTTCCAATAGAGTCCTCAGACATCATGCTATTTAATTCTTCCAATTTCTTCTTAAAGTACAATCGGAGTATCTCTGAAAATTAAGGAAAACATAGAGCTGCCAAAAGTGATACTTGAAAATGACATGCACGAGAGAGAGAGAGAGAGAGAGAGAGAGAGAGAGAGGAGGAGGAGGAGGAGGAGGAGGAGGAGGAGGAGGAGGTGCTGGTAGGGAGGGACGGGTAGAGAGGCAAATGAACTTTCAGCCAACAAGAAAAAAATGGTACAACTTTATTCATAACAAAGACAACTAAGTTAAGAATCCACATAACTAAGAGTGATCCATACCAACTAAGGCATCTAAATAGTAGAATTCATATACAGAATTTTTTATAATTTTATTTGGTTTCCAAACACCATATCACTACAACTAATTAGACCTTCTACTTAAAAGAAACACCTTTAGCAACCAGGACATACATGATATACAATAAAAAATCCACTACTTCTTAATTTCAAACAATTCTTGCGTTAGTTTGCTGAACTCTTTTATTAGTTTCAAACATTTCTTGTGCCGGTTTGCTCGGCTCTGTAATACCAAACTAAGATAGGCCAATAATGCCAAGACTGACATTCCTCAGTTTGGTTTTGAAGAAGACCTCGACTAATAAAACTCATAAAGTTGAAAAATCAAGACTTTCACCAAGTTGAACAAGAATCCCACTCGCTTGCCATGCTTCTGCCTGAGATTGGAGAAGGGTCACACCAAATCTTAACTCTCAAGAGAAAAAACTCTTCTATTTGCATTCAATTCAAAAACCTGAAAGCACATCATGCTATAGGATTTAGTGGGTGTTTGACCAAGCTTTTCAAAAGAGATTTTGGGTCCAAAAGTGATTTTCGGCTCAATAGAGTATTTGGCAACATCGTTTTCAAAATCTGATTCTGATTTTCAAAATCAGTTTTTTTATTTTCGACGCCCAAAATCAAAAGCAACTAAAACCTGTTTTTTGAAATCTAATTCAGATTTTGAACACAAATTTTAAATTTTGATTTTAAATTTAAATTCAAATTTAAATTTTAAATTTTATATTTGAATTTTTAAATTTCAAATATCAAAATTTAAATTTTAAATTTAGATATTAAATTTCAATTTAAAATTTAAAATTTCAAAAATCAAATTTAAGATAAAATTTATAATTTAAAATATAAAATTTGAAAAAATGATATTAGAAATTTTAAATTTTTAAGTTTTAAGTTTTAATTTTCAATTTTCAATTTTCAAATTTTTAAAATTCAAATTTAATTTTGAATTTTAAATTTTAAATTTAAATTTTAAAATTTCAATTTTAAATTTTAAATTTTAAAATTTAAATTCCAAATTTAGATTTTAAACTTGAAACTAAAAATTAAAATTTAGATTTAAAAATTCAAATTTTCAATTTTCAATTTCAAATTTATATTTTAAATTAAAATATCAAATTTTAAATTTTGTGTACATTTAAAATTTAAAATTTAAAATTTAAAATTTTGAATTTAAATTTAAATTTAAAGTTTAAATTCAAATTTTAAATTATTTTGAAATAAAATTTAGTGAAAAATTATTATTTGCAAATAGCAAAAAAATTTTACCAAACATTTTTATAAAATCACTTCAGAAAATCGCTTTCTATCTAAACTTAACGAAACGCTCTACAGCTTTTAACCAAAATCAATTCTGCAGAAATCACTTTTCCAGAATTTAAGCCAAACAAGCCCTTAATGATAAATCTTCATTAATTAGGGAATTATTGATATATATGGAAAACAATATCATCAAAATCAACTTTTGTAATGTTTAAGGTAACTCAAACAACCACTTGGTAAAGTTTAAGTTTCAATAACTAAAATAAAGGTGTTGTAAAAGGATAGAATAATTGCAGTTGTCAAACAGTCAGATCACGTCAAAAGGAAGGCTAGCAAGTTGGATTAGTCAATACTCTTGACTTGGATACAATAGTCTTGACTTGGATAGCTACACGCAAGCGGATGTGGTCAACCTACCAATGAGTTTAGCTGAATGGAGGTTAGGATGAATAATTTAACCCAATAAACAGTAAGCAATGTCCACGTAAGGTTTGTAACAAATTGGATTATTAAATAAGAGTTGAGCTGGAATGCTATTAGTCGCAAACGGGCTCCGTTGCCCATTTGTTTTCGATGATGGAGTTTTCAAATCAACGATCGGCACCGTTGAACATGATCTATGCCAATATAAGTATCTAGAAATCAAAGTTCAAATCTTTTCGATATCATTGACCTAATGATCAAAGGATTGCAAAATTTGTAATTTTGATGGTAGATATGAGACGTTTACTCCTTTAACGGTGTAAAGAAAATCTAAATCAATTGAATTTTAATTAGAAAATTCTTTAAACTATTTAAAACAAGATCTATATTCTCGATCTTGATTACAAGACTCCTATTATCACTTTTTGAAAAATATTCATTTTCAGCCGTTCATTTTTGTATCCACTTGATGGACAGGAAAAAAATATCGAAAAAGCATAAAATTTAATTTTCAGATAGTTTAAATAGTTTAGATCATATTTAACGGTGCCGATCGTCGATTTGGAAGCTCCATCATCGAAAACAATTGGGTGGCAACGGAGCCCGTTTGCAACTGATAGCATTCTAGCTCAACGCTATTAAATAATATTGGAAGAATTATTGATCTGAAAAGATTGGTGCACAAATGTTAGAAGATACAACGTTATCAGCTTAAAAGCTTTTATATGATGTAGTCCTTTTAAACCAATTAGAGAGTAATATAGCAAGCTAGCTGCCAATAGACTGCAGATATAATTTGACCTGTTTTCGTCCTAAGATATATGAACTAAGGAAGGCACACCAACTAAGAATTCAACAAAGAAAATCGAAAGAAAAGAAACTGGACATATACAAATAATATTTACGTCACCAAGAAAAATAAGGCTTCATAATTTGCACATAAGTTCAAGAAAAGATATTTGATAAACGAAAATCGCACTAATGTTACAGAGTTAGAAACGAAAGTGCTATATTAGAATGAAGAAACAGTTCCCACATAAAAGAATCATGAAAAAATAAACAACATGGAACATGCAGCAACATTGACGTGATATATGCAAAGAGAATATTTTCAATAAAGAAATTATTGATAGAAGAGTCTTTACCAGGAAAACTCCAAGGTAGTGTTGTAAGAAAAACTGAAGATACCATTAGCTGGTATCTAGAAATCAAATTGGAGCTATAATGTTCTGCTTTCATCCTTCCTTCTGATATGCTATCTCCATATGACTCCAAAGCATGAGCAAGAATTAGAAGGCATTTTTCTTGATAGCCCTTCTCTAAGCATGCCTCTTCCAGTGATTTACTCAATACTTCCTCAGGCCAGTTTTTCTGCTCCTAAAATAGCAATTTGGAAATTAACAATTTACTGATACCATTTCTAGGTTCCTAAAAATTGCAATACAAAATAGTAAAATAAGTAATAATTAAATTGAATCGTCAAAGGCCTATATAGCATGACAGCGAGTCACTCAACAATTTCTTATCCTTCACGTGCTGTAAAATTATTAAACAGAAAAAGAATAATAAAAAATCGAATAAATATTCATATTGAGCCAATTCCATTGAAATTGGTGATGTCATTATGTTTTATACAAATAAAATATGTTGATATTTGATATTTCCTTAAAAAGCTCTCAATAAGTTAGCATAGTTTTAACATCAAGAGTTCAACTTCATATTCAATAATAGCCTGCACATTGAAGATTCATAGTCCTAATTGAATGTTATTTGACTAAGTTTTTTTTTTTTTGGTTCCCTCCTAGTCCAATATAATTCTACGTGAGGTTATTGTATGTCTTTTTTGTTGTCATTAGCCATAGATTTTTCACTGACTTGACCATTGCACATCATTACACTTCTTTATTCTTCTAGAGAAAACACATTGAAAGATGGATTGTTTGAATATTACAACCTCAAATTCATATAGCTGCTAGTTTTTAAGTTCACAAGCATGGCATAATAACTACCACTCAAATGGCAAAAAGTTGAGCAATTCTCAATGATATATAGCCATAAAAGAGATGACAACACAATTATTGTTACAGATCAAACAAAAAGTCCTTGCAATGAAAAATAGGGAAAAAAATATTAGGGGATGCATGCAACCCTTTCAAGAAAAAATTAGGACTTCAAAAAGAGAACTCGCAAGTATAAGCATAACAGTTTCATTTTTATAAGCAATTAATAGCAGAAACCTCCAACAAAGGGGTAAAGATAATGCAACCCTCTCAAGAAAAAATTTGGACTTCAAAAAGAGAACTCGCAAGTACAAGCATAACAGTTTCATTTTTACTAGCTATTAATAGCAGAAACCTCCAACAAAGGCTAAAGATGACTTCTATCTCAATTCTTCATGCTTTTAAAAATAAAATTTGAAAAAAGAGCCCTGCTAACTTACATGAAATTCAACCTTCTGTAAATCTGAGGCATTACAATAAGCATCAAAATGCTGCCAAAACTTTTCGACAGCATTCTGTTTAAAAGTTTCCTGCACCACAGCTAAAACGATCGTATTAAGAGGAGAAACAAGTTTATTTTGCACTTGCACAGTCAAGATGGCAGCAATAAAATATCTTAAATATTATGGGGAAAAAAAAACCTGTCCAGAGAATATTTACATAACTCAAGTGATTAATTAGCCATTAAAGAAGCTCGTGGCTCATAATGATAAGGACATCCTTGGCAACACACAATGATATATCAGACAATAGAAGGTAAAGAAACAATTAATACGTATCTGCAGATGCATTTGCTCTTGGGCTTCTCATTTATGGAGCCCAATAGTTTTAGTTTTATGAATATTTACTGACAAGTATGTTCAAGGAATGTGCTAAGTACCTTTGAGAGAGTAAATAGCGATATGCAAAGCGTATTCAAAAGATATTGTCACAAACATCCATTATCAGTCAAATATATGAGCAAGATGTGCCACACATATGATGGATAGACTTGCTATCATGACTGTTAGCTTTCCTTGCATAAACTTCTTGGTCAGATAATAATCATTAGAAACAACAAAATGATAGGGAATCTTCACATTCTCTAATTCTCTATTAAATCATAGCCTTGCATGCAAATTCACTACTTGATTCTTCTCCTATATAAGAACTTGCATCCATTACCACTCATCCCATATTGAACCAATGTAAAATTTCCTTGAGGTACAAGAACTTTCTCCTATTTACCTTCTGATTGATACGTAAGTCAGGAATATCTCTGCAAAGCAGCAGGAAAAATCATCAAAATTCCCACTGAACATACAAAAAATTCCTAAATGAGGTCCAGTCCCCCACTCTCACGCAAGTGAAGTAGCAAACAAACACTACATGCCAAGCATTTTCACCAAAATAATTATACATCTTTCTATTTGAAATGGCATGTCATAATCTTCAATTCAGGCGAATAAAATATAACCAACTTTCCCAATCATCACAACCCTTTGAAAACCTTACCACTAAAGAAATTAATCACCTTGATATTGAAAAAACGTTCAAGAATAATTGCAAATGCCTGTACAACGACAGGGACTAATGGATCAATAAAGACCATGCCCACATCATCAGTTCTTAATGTTTCATATTATTTTAGAAACACGCAATTACTATTAAGACTATTCCTACGTCATTTCCCATCAAATCCATTTGGTGAGTAAAATGGTATTAGATCCGGTCCAAAGTTCTAAGCCCCGTCGATTCAAGAGGTCTTAAATTCAATTCCCCATGCCCTCTATTTAACAACATAATTCATGTCTGTTGTCTCTTTTATTAACTCTTCTATCAATGGGTATGTGGCATATTTGCATGGTTCACTTGATCTCCACTGTGGATGTAAGTGTGGGTGTTAAGACTATCCCAAAGTCATTTCCTATAAGATTAATCTTTTGATTAACAAATACTAACCCTAAGTCTGTATTTATCATCAGCTCCAGGCAAATGGCACTCCACTCTTCCCATGCCCATTATTTATGTGTTTTTGTGTTGACTAAAAGGCCCTATTTAGCAAATAATTTTCTATAGTAATAACTTAAACAAAACTATTACTAACCTGCATCCAAGCAAATCAATCTCTTGGGAAACAAATACTAAGCTTCCCTACCAAATCACCTCATGCCCATCAGATGATACTTTCACTTTCAATTATTTTTTTTTTGCATTTAGCCCCCTCAAAAAAAAAATATTGGCAAATAGCTCTAGAAAATTTATATTTCAATAAATGGTCCTCTCCCTAATACGCGAGCACCACATTGGGCATATTAAGATGAACACGGTGACTAAACCACCGTATTCATATCCCTCCTATTCTCCGACCTAGGGGTGATGGGAATTAAAGGAACATGTTAAAAACACAAAAAGGAACACAGTAATTCAATCACCATGTTTAAATACAGTGACTGGATCACCGTATTCAACTTAAAAACGCCCACATGGCCCTCCCCTGTCCAGCGTAGCGCTCACGTGGCAGGAAGAGGGCCATTTTTACATATATAAATTTACTGGGGCCATTATATATATATATATATATAAGGGAGCTAACTGCCATCAATTACCTGTTCCAATGCCGAATAGAAGACCCTAGTTTGCAAATCTTATTTTCTTCTAGAGTAATAACCAACAAACTAAACAAGAGCAAAACATTTAAAAAGGAATCTACCAATCCTCTCACTTGAGTATTCTTACAAACACATACTGAACAATACTTTCGACCTCAAACTTGCAAAAAACTAACTCACTATACTTTAAAAGAAAGGGCGAACTTCAATTTGCCACTCCACGGTTTTTAATTTGTTTCATCATAAGGATCTCGGTAGAATATAGCAGTGTACTATCCTATGATCTTAGTGTTGGATGTGGCCCACGTGGATCTATGTGTTGGATGTGACCCACGTGATTTATTCAAGACGATCTTTAAAGATACAGTCAATCCAATCGGTTAGAATGTATCTAGACACATCCTTAATAGACGGACGTGATTAAAACATCATTATATTAGGTTTTATATATATATATATATATATATATATATATATATATATATATATATATATATATATATATATATATATATATATATATATATATATAATGGTAGTTCCGGTCTAACCCTAATCCGAATTTTCTGTGAGGCTTCCATCTCCGGCGATAAAGGAATAGACAAAAAACATCACACTTTTTTTTGTAGATTGCGCACGAGAACAAATCGAAGGAAGAACCGTTGTCTATAACCAATTTTAGAAAATTAAAAATTATGGCAAAAGATACAATCTAAAGTTTTATTTGGTATTACACTGTGCTTTACCATTCTGGAGTCTGCAAAAGTTATCACTTTACTAAAATGCAGGGTGACGGCGGCAAACTGAAAATGCCCAAGTAGAACATATAAGAGGAGGGTTTAAAGGGGAACGAAGGAGGGGGGAAGGCGACGTGCCTCGAGGGAGCGGAGGAAGTGGTCCTGGACGAGGGAGGCGAGGACGCGGGCGCTGAGGGCGGAGACGAGGGGGACGAGCTCCGGCCCAGCGTAGAGGTCGCCACGCCCGCAAAGGAGCGCGTCCGTGAGCGCGCAGAAGCCGCCCCAGCTCTCCGCGAGGCCCGCGATCGCCTCGTCGCCGAGGGCGTCGAGGGCGTCCGGGTTGTACAGCATTGTGTTACACATCCCTAGTCGTATTACTACTCGGATTGGAGAAGGAGGTGAGGGAAGAAGATACAGTGAAGAGAAGGAAGAGGAAGGAGCACTTTCCTTTGCATCTGGCGAGGACATCTGGGAAGGAGCGCAGCTGAGTAGCGTAGGGAGGAAGCTAGAGGACTCCAGCATCTTCTAGAAGGGGGTAGGTGAGAAGTGAGGGGGGAAAGTTGTATATCCCCTGATGTGGAGGTAGGAGCGGAGCCGCAAAGAAGCCCACGAAGGATCCAGACTTAGGCGAACACGGCCCATCCGGCCCAATTCTAATTGTTACCATCTTTTACAAATAAACCCTCAGCATTATCTCATATTAGTGTTAAGTATGTAGTTGGAACAGTATAAATAAGTGATTCATGTAATTGAGACGGTTATGAAAAGATATAATCAAATTCAATCCCTTTTCCCACCAATTCTCTCTCAGTCCCCAGTTCCCTCTTTCTCTCTCTAGAACTCTTCTCTTCTCCCACAATTTCCCTCCCAAATCACTGTTCCGAATCCCAATTGTTCTAGATCAAGCATCAATTTGACCAACTGGATCAAATTGAGCAACCCATCATCCTCACCAACGCAGATTTCAGAGTAATCTCATCATAGATCCGCGTTGGATCGTCCGGGCACCGATCATCACCCTCGCTGCCGTGCCTAGATCTCAGCCGGGAGCCTCACCGATCGGCTGCAGCTCGTCAGATCTGTTACACATTGTTTGGTGGGGGAAAGAAAGAGCGAGAGAGAGCGAGAAGAGGGGAAGTCGTAGTCTCGAAGAGAGGAAAAAGGGCGCCGGGGCGGAAGAGCGGCTATGATTATCGGATCGGGCTAGACAATAGACGTACAAATTCCGGTTAATTGCACCATTGGCCCTAGCTTTTACCCGTTTTCCAACTTGCTCTTTTGTTTTTCTTATTTTTTGATTTTTTTTATTTATAACAAATTATTTAAAAAGTGTAGTGCTAGGGTGGCAATTTAGCTCGCTGATCGCGAGTCAGCTCGTGTTCGGTTCGAAATGAGCTCGAAATCGAATCATTCGTTTAGTAAACTAGCCGAACATGAGCCGAATCTTTTAGCTCGTTTAATAAACGAGCCAAACACGAGCTGGGGTCAGCTCACTCGTGTTCGGCTCGATAACAGCTCGAATACATATATATTATATATATATTAATGAGCTATGCCACATGTACACCCCATTTGGGGTGTACATCCTACACCTAGCTCATCCTAAGATGGGAATTCATCCACTTGTCACTTCGAAGTTACGAGTGAAATTCACCCCACCCTAGAATAGATGGGGTGTAAGATGTACACCTCAAATAAGGTGTACACATAGCTTTTTCCTATATTAATTACAATTATATATAATATAGCTCGAATACATATATTATATATATATATTAATCACAATTATATATAATATAGAGTTTTATTATTTAATTGTTATTTCAATTTAAATATTAAAATCCAACTCCGTCCGTTATAAAGAGACCAAATTATAAAAAAACTCATTTATTTATGTTGAGTTAGAATATTTTTAAAAATATTAAAAATATTTAATCATTGGAATTGACTTTTTGAATATTGGATCAAAAGTCAACAATAATAATTATTTGTAAACAATTATTCCTGTAAACTTTACTATTTAGATTTTAGGCCAACCTAATATAAAAATAATAATTTTTGTGACTTTTAATTATTAGATTGAGTTTAATTTTTTATTTTTTTTTTAGCTTTATATTTAATAATGAGAATGAAAATCTAACTTGATGTTCGCGAGCCAGAACGAGCCGAACACGAACCAAATTTTTCAGCTCGATATTTAAACGAGCCAGCTCGTTCGGCTCGTTTATTTGAACACGAGCCGGCCTCAGCTCGCTCGTGTTCGGCTCGTTGACACCCCTAGTAGTGACCCCGCATGATGCGAGGGATAAATACTATTAAAATAAAAAAATTAAAAAAAATTATATAATTAATAATATAAAAAACGAATATATTAAATATATTCAATTTTCAAATTTATAATTAATTGATATAATGTAGTGATCGCGTTTTGTAACGAATAGTTGTTATTGTAAAACTAAAAATATAATTTACTGAATAAATAAAAATTAAAAATGTAAAAAGAAGTGCATAAACAATAATCTCACTTGATGTACAAAATAAATTATTTTTGTCAAATAAATTAATAAAAAATTAATATTATCTCACCCACAATAAAAAAAAAAAAAAATCTCAATATAAGTAGAAATTAATATTCTAAAGTTTGACAAAAAAAAAAAAAAAAAAAAAAATCTCATCTCACCCACAATAGAAAAAAAAATTCATTATAAGTAGAAATATTCTAAAGTTTGACAATATATATATATATATGGCTAAATTACAAAAAACCCCCCTGTCATATCCCGCTTTTCCACTTTACCCCCTGTCATTTAAAAGTCGACAATCTGCCCCCTCGTAATTACCGAATTGTCTTTAGGGGGCAACGACGTTAACGGAAATGGTAAATTGACGAAAATGCCCTCTTTTTTTTTTTTTTCTTTTCTATTCCGAAGTCTTTTTTTTTTTTAAGGGATATTTTCTAAGGGTATTTTGGGTATATGAAATTATATTTTCAAAAAAACTAACGGTCAACTGACGGCGGGGGGGTTATTGCACAATTCGGTAATTACGAGGTGGCAGATTGTCGACTTTTAAATGACAGGGGGGTAAAGTGGAAAAGCGGGATATGACAGGGAGGTTTTCTATAATTTAGCCTATATATATATATATATATATATATATATATATATATATATATATATATATATATATATATATATATATAATTAGGCTAGAATACTATCGATAGCACCAAATCATTGGTGCTATCAAGTTTTTAACCGTTGGATGAAAAAATATACGGTTGGAATTATAGTGGTCCCCTAAGCTATCGATAGTATTCTAGCCTAATTATATATATATATATATTTGGAAACAAAAGTGCATATTTAACGAAAATAAAGTCCATCTACTATGTCGAGCATGAATAAGGAAAAAAAAAAGAACCTTGCATTTAAGTCAGGGAAGATGGATATCTTACCTGCAAAGTTGGGTCATTCTTATTCCATTTACCTTGGAAATAGATCATTTTAAGAGGCAATGCTTAAGTAAAAGGGAAACTATGCATTTGGTACACACTTCTGCCTCTAAGAAGAGAGATCCTTTTCTATGGAGGAGTAAGTTGAGGCTGCAGTCGAGGGTCGAGAAGTGCTTCAGGTGCCTTGCGTCAGGTCACCGTGCAACCGATTGTAGGGATCTTGTTAGGTGTTTTGTGTGTTTGGGTATCGGACATCGTGCGGCTCAATGTAAGAAGGCCAACCTGGAAAAAGGAAGAACCATGAATAGAGCTCATCAACGTCGAGGAAGGATCCTGACCATGAAGGCTTTCATACCTTATACGAAGGAGTACCTTAAACAAATGGGGTTGTGGCATAATGCTTTGCTCGCGGATGTCGTGCAGCCCACAAATCTGGGTCTCGCCACGCAACAAACGATCGCGAATGCGCTGGCCAGATACTTTGGGGGTTACGCACATGAGTTTTTTGTGGCGCAATATAGGGAGCGTGACTTCGCTGTCTTTCTCCCGAGCTGGGTCTCGACATATGTGTTTTGATTAGAAGGCAAATAATTACTCTCAATAATATTTGGCTTAGGTGTTTCCCCTGGAGGAAGTATTGGAATGCCTGGAAGCATAGGGTGCATCACACAGTATGAATTCAGCTATGAAACTTGTCGTTTGAATGTTGGATTGCTGTCAGGTTAGTTTCAATGATCAGTGGGTTTGGGCGATTTGTTAGAACTAATGACGTGAGTAAAGATATGACGAACCTTAGAGCTTACCGTTGTCGGATTGTAGTGGACAATATAGAGGAGATCCCATAGAATTTGTCCATTGTGCTAGGGAACGGGATCGTCGCGATTCAAATCAACTTGGAGAGCTGGGAGAGGGTTCAGACTGGCCGAGGAGATGACCCTCCACTATTGCCTCTGAACGGACCTAATAACGATTTTGACAACGAACAGAGGCGAGGGCATTAGGTTTTGAGCCTTTCCCATCCTTGAACATACAGAGGACTTCATACCTATTTTATGTTGGACTTCTTTTGTTAGGATTTTGCGCAAAATGAACGCAGTGAAAAAAGAAATCAAATAAATAAATATTTAAAAAACTTGAGATCCAATCTCAAAAAACCACGCAAAAAGGATTCCTCATGTATTTAAGATTAAAGAGGAAGAGGAAGATCTAATCTTCACCTTTGTGCGGGAATATCTACACCGCAATGTGATGATCGTAGAATTTGGTTCTCTTGAAGCCGCACACGCGTCCGGCCTCTACAGGTATCCACACGAGTTTGTCGATCTGATCGAAATTCTCACACCGGGTGCTAGCTCCCTTACAGAGAACGTCTTTCTTTGAATGTGGATATTTAGAAAAGATGAAGAGATGACTACTAGAATTTTCTCTTTTTTTTTTCCTTTTAAAGAAAAATCATACGTATAAAGAGGGATATAATCCCTTTTATAATCATAAACATTAAGATAAACTTAAAATTAAATTTAAATTTATCTTATCCTTAATCGGTTCAATCGATTAAATCCTAATTTAATTCGACTTGAACGCAATCCTTATTTGATCAAATCAAATTATTAATGCAACATTTGCACTTAAGTCCTCTCACAACTCACTAACTATTTGTAAGTTCTCTCTTGTAATATTTGCACTTTAATATCCTTAATTTGTAACAATTACAAATTAGTCAAATTATCAACATATAGATAATTAAGTCCTCAGGCGATTCAAAAATCGCGATCCAACTATCTAATCAGTCATAACCTCTTATGTGTGTGACCCCATAGGTTCTATTCTATCTGGTAGTGAGATATATTGTGATCACCATCAATAATATCACTGAAACTTTTTTCAGTGGGTCGGAACAATTTCAACTCAACCCAATAAGAATTATCGATCATCTAGATAATTCTCGTGAGTCTCACAATCCACTAGTGACGCCTAGCAATATATAGTAGCATTCCAGTAGAATGGAATACTGAATCTCTAGGTGTAGTTAACGTGTGATACAATCCTTCTATCAGGAGTCCTGGCTAGACGAAGGTCATGGAATTGCTCGTCAAACCCTACCGTCTGTCATATGTCGAATTGATTCGACTCGAGTTTCTAATATCGGAAACCCTTTTCGTTATTTACTCTGCCTTGGCCAAGGTCTTCTAAACTCGATCTCATAAATCATATAGTACTAACTCCCTTATCTACTAAGGGCGATAGATTCCATATAGGTGTGCACTCTATTCCTACAACGAACCTACTGCAGCCAACATGCACTGCAAGGACCCAAATGGTTAGGGACCAAGTGTATGTACAGTCAAACTACAGTAACTCCATTGTGAATAGCCGAGACACCGCAGGTCAAATGACCAGTCACACTACTGCAACATCGAGTAAGTCACTGATGAGTGAGTAGACATCTAAGTGACTTCTCGTGATGGTCACGCTCGGTACCCTTATTCTCCAACAACCACCTACACATTTGCTCCAGTGTCCCCACACTGTTGACCCGAGACTCGTCTAGCCTTAAAGAGAAGCAACCTGTGCACCAATCTCACCGGATCGATCACTGTTCCCGTGATGATCCATTGATCAGGAGTATTTAGGAATTAATCACTAATGATATATGTTTCAAATTCTCAACTCTTGAGAATACGTATCATTATCTTATTAATTTCTTGGAGAATTCGTGGACACATACAAAATATGAATGAAAATATAAACCTAATAACATTCATAATGTAAAATGTCAAATACAAATTTATATCTTAGAAAGAAAAATGTGCCGGCCAAGTTGGCTTCTAGGACATACATCTAACATCTTCGCCCTGTGAAGCTTGGATTTTTTGGGGTTTATTATTCTTTTGGAGATTTGGGTTGGAGACGAGGTGGATTTGAGTCGTGGGACTTACTGAGACCTTGGTATTCTTGGGCTTGGCTGTAGAGTAGCTGTGACTTTAGTGGATTGTTCTGGAAGTTCTAGTTGGTACCTGACGATAGATCGAGCCATCCTGATTTCACCTCGTGGTTGGATTAGCATTTTAGATGGGTTTAATTTCAACAAAATGGAACGAACTTTCTATTATGTCTATTTTATTTTGATGTTCAGTATATTAGAATAATATTATAATTTTTTTTTGTGAAATCTGATACTACCTAAAAATTTGTGTAAAATTATATTTGGACCACTCGACATTTTTGATATAAAATAGAAAGTAATGGACATTAGAAAAATAATTTAAATAATATTTTAACTCACATCATGACACCCGATAAAATGTATGTATTGTTCTTGGACATAGTTATTTTATAGTATTTTTCTCGCCCTGGGTTGAGGGTTGTGAGTTGTCGGGTTAGTGTAGGCTGCATTTACGTTCGTGCCGGATGGTCGAATGGATTTTTGTAGCCGTTGATAGACTGAATTCTAATGTCGGGAGCCATTCGGGTTGACGATGGTCCCGGATCGTTGAGCGTTTTTTTAGCCTATATCGTGAACATGTTGAGTTGTGGGGTTATCGATCTGGTTGATCATTGATTTGGACTATAGCCTGCATGAGCCATATTGAACTCGACTTAGATGCGCAGCTTTTCCTTAGTAGAGTCGTGCCTCTTGAGTGTCGCTCCTGAGTTAGACTTTTTTACTACGTGACATCAATATAGTCTGTTTGGACACCATACGTAATTTCAGTTCTCCTCTGGCGGCAGTCGAATGTGATGGTTGTAGGTAGGCGCAGGTTTGACTGAACCCGATGTGGCAGTCAATGAGATTGAGTAGACTATGAGCATCTTGTGAGAGTAGATGTAGTTTAGAAGATAAATTAGAGAAAGGACATTATTGTTACGTAGAACAAATTTCAAGGACTAAATTTTTAGTTGGTTACAATTGAACATATGAAGAGGAAATTCAGCCCTGATCCGACTTCAACGGCTCAAATATTAGCACATGCCTTACCATGCTTAATCTTTAAAAGTGCAAGCTCCATGGCAGCTCGTGCATTTTCAATACTATCATGCCTACGTCCAGAACTTCAAATTTTTCGAGATAAAAATCTCCTAGATAGGACACGTAAAGCCATCTTGTACTGCGAGCTACGATGGTGCTTGTATAAAACAGCAATGTACTTGCATATTCCCTTCTACCTTTAAGCATAGTAGATAGAGATATAGTAGCTGTAAATTTATTTTCAACTCTCACTTTCATGTAGTTTAGCAGTAGTCTTACTTATGCCTCTAATAGACTTAATGGGTAGATCGTCGGTTTTGATAACGATACCCATTGAGGACTACTTTCTTTATATAGTTTTCACACTCGTTGTTAGTGTCCCCATTTGCAGAGACTTCTGCACCCGTTCCAGCGTCAATGTCTGCTCTTGATCAAGGTAAGGGAGTCGCAAGGTAGATCCCTACATGAGAGTTCTTGGACTCATTCCTACATATGATTATTTTGGATCGTAGTCCTATACGGTTTGATTTATATATTTGTACTTTATTTTCTTCATTTTAAGAGATGACTATATATTTCGGATGTGTATTAGACATACAGTGAGTTATATTTTAGTTTATGTTAGTTTCATTTTAGTTCTGATATATCTTTTTAGTATTGGTAGATACTATCTTTTACAGGTTATACGCTTCGCCTATGTGAAATTTTTTTCGTATGGATGACAGATCTGTTGGTGAGTCCGATTTCTGACATGACCCGAAACGTGACAATATAGGATGGAGACTTGAAATGTAGGGGCTTCCTTGATGTTAAGCTTAGCTCATGGTACATAGTAGTAGGCATGGATAGATTTCTTGATAGGGGGTTGGTGGGGATGTAATTAATATAGGTGGACCTAGGGAGGAGCGTGTGAAGAAGCCTTGGGTGATCATTAATTTTCTAGGGCGCAGGATAATGTGAGTTCCTTTTTGTGGACCTATTGTTGGGGCTTAGGCCCAACCATTAAGCTGGGATTACAGCGGACATTCAAGTATAATGGTTTCTTGTTAGGCTTTTTTGGGCCTTTGACTTTCGGCTTTATTAATGCTGGACAGTGCAACCCCCGCGGTGAGCTAGAATGGGCTGACTCAAGCCATGCGCACGCAAATTTAGAAGGAATGGTGAATAGGGTGCAGGCTAAGCTTAACTTGGGTTGACTTCTTCCTGAGGGAGACGAACAGGGTGAGATGGAGGAGGGGAGGTGGAGGAGTGACTCTTGATGCTGGGTTGGTAGTCGTGGAGACGGTGCAGTGCTTGCCTAACACACATGTTAGCCAACGGCTCGCAACTGAGGACTCGACTCCAATCTTGACCAAAGCTATTGCTAGAAAAGCGAGTTTGAGACATGGTGTCACGCCCCGGGGGTTTCGCTCAGCGGAAAAGAAAGAGTTGTTTGATTGAGTCCCTTATATCTTTTTTTTTTTATTTAGTCTTCCCCGGCACGTGCCCAGACCCGCCGCATATACAGATTTACTCGAAAATCGGGCAGAGTCTCCTCTGCATATGCACGGCGTCGCGGCTATTACAACATCTCAACTCAAGCATTCAGTTAACCACAACAGTTCGAGTATTCAATCAACAATGTAAACTAAACAGAGTGCCCGCCGCCAATCAAGTTGAAAGGATAAACTCACAGTTTTGAAAACAGGCCCACACGACCCAAGGTTTTGAAAGCGGTTTGGAAAGGTGCCATAAATCCACAGGGTTTGGAAACAGGTCCACACGACCCGAGGTTTTGAAAACGGTTTAGAAATCTCATAAAACCACAGGGTTTGGAAAAGCGGGCCCACACGACCCCATATTTTTGAAGACTAGTTTTCGAAGTTCTTTTTTTTGTTTTTTGTTACTTTGTTTTGGAAAAACGGCCAAACGGGCGAATAACGGAAACATAATATCCAATCCGGAACACCGGGAACCAACATCCACACCGACCCCACAAGGGTATCGCGAACCACACCGTAGTCTACAGTATCAAATGAAATGCAAGGAAAAGTAAAAGGAGATACAGACTAGGGCTCCTCACAGCCCGACCACTCCCGCCTCGACCTCACCGTCGTCTACCGCTCACCCCTGGAAGAACCTGTCACGGAGTGGGTAGTCAGCGACATGCGATAATAATAATAAGCAGGAAAGAAAGCCAAACCCAACAGTAAAACTATCCGGAGCAACCACTCGACTCACTGGAAGAGTGACACGCGAACACATGTATCACCTGCAACATCTGTAATGCCTGTAACGCTTATACACCTTGATCTCGTCGGGCACCTATCCCGACGGATCGCACCGCTCACACCTTGGGGCACCTGACCTCGTCGGACACCTGTCCCGACAGGTCGCACCTTTTTCCCCCACCTTTTGATGCCTCAAACCCCACACCTACGGGGGCCCCCACCACTTCACCTTGTGGGTTAACACGGGTCGAAGACCGCTTTCCCGGAAAAGAGCACCCTTTGCGGTGGCCAGACCGCGGGTGCGCGTGTCGCAATCACGAGCACAAAAACCCGAAATACAGGATAATATCGCAAACATAGAGACCGTCAGCATTAGTAATACAAATATGCAGTTAAACGACTAACACAGAACACCGAGTCTATACTTGGTCTCAAAGGAACCCACCTCTTTCGTTGTCGCGCTGCTGGTCGACTTCAGGTTCTTTCGCGTCTCGGTGTGCCTGCCCGGACCTACACGAACCTGTCGCACCGGAGTTAGTAACTCCAACTTCCCGAAAGGTACACAAAAGTAAAAGAGACGCGGAACACCCAACCCTTCCGGTCGATCACGGGGCACGCCCCGCCGATTCGGCAAAGATGGCGGCGTCCCCGGGCGAGGCCAACAACGCGGACGGCCCCGACTCTCGCGGAACCCACCGGCCCCTCCCTCTCCTTGCTGCCCGCATGCAGGGCTGCCCGCAAGTGCGGGCGCACGTGCACTCGGCCCGCGCGGGCTGTGCGGGCGCGCTGCCCGCACCCGCGGGTGCGCACTTGCGCCCGGCCCCGCGCGGCTGGGCAGCGGCCCGCCCGCATGCGGAGGTTGCCCGCATGCAGGGCTGCGCGCCCCAGCCCCGCGCGGCTGGGCGGCAGCCCGCCCGCGTGCGGGAGGTGCCCGCATGCGGGGCTGCGCGCCCCCAGCCCCGCGCGGCTGGGCGGCAGCCCGCCCGCATGCGGGAGGTGCCCGCATGCAGGGCTGCGCGCCCCAGCCCCGCGCGGCTGGGCGGCAGCCCGCCCGCGTGCGGGAGGTGCCCGCATGCGGGGCTGCCCGCCCCCAGCCTCGAGCGGCTGGGCGGCAGCCCGCCCGCATGCGGGAGGTGCCCGCATGCGGGGCTGCGCGCCCCCAGCCCCGCGCGGCTGGGCGGCAGCCCGCCCGCATGCGGGTGTTTCCCGCATGCGGCTCCGTGCGCGCCGGACTCCGGCGATGCCATCGCCCCTCCTCCTCCCACTCGTCCGCTCCAATCAAGAAAACGAAACAAGAAAATGCAAGGAATAAAACCCTAACGTGCTCACCTCGGTTGCCGGGGGGAAAGGGTGATCCGATCCCGCGAGTTCGGCTACAAGGGATGTGAGGTCGTCTCCCTCTCCTTCCTTGGTCTCGCCGCTTGGATCCTCCGCACGATCGGTGAGGAAGAGGGTACGGTTGGGGGGGGGGGGAAGAAAAAAAAGTCTGCTCCTCGTCCGCGCTCGGGTGTCGTACCCTAGCGTGAGAGGAGTTGAGATAGATATATAAGCCCAAGCGATCAGAAAAGGGGAAAGGAAATGAACCCGTTTCAAGTCAAAATAAACCAAAACCAAAAGGTCGGGTTCGAACCGGGTTCCGGTCTGCCTGGTACCCCGCGTTGGTCGCCAGAACCAACCGCCACCTTCTGGAATTTATTCCGGGAGATTCCGGAGTCGGAATCCAAAACCGATTTCGCCGGCGGTCTCCGTTTCGCGAGCTTTATTGACTAAAAAACTCGCGAGCCCCGACGATCTGTCCAGAAACAAAGAATTATTAGTCCCCCCTCCCGGACCCCCGAAACGAAGCACGAAATAGGGAACCCAAAAGTGGTCCCAAGAACGGAACCACAGTATTTTAAACCAGCGGATACTACACCACTCACCTTTTAAAAACGAGTTTCGTCCTCGAAACTCAATCCTGGTTCGCGGTGAAAAGATAGGGATAGCCCTCCCTCATCTTGGATTCCAGCTCCCACGTCGCTTCCCGCTCCTCGTGGTTGCTCCAGAGCACCTTTACGTAGGGGATGACTCGGTTTCGGAGTGTCTTGCTCTCTCTCGCTAGGATTCGCACCGGGGCTTCCTCGAAGCTTAGGTCCTCCTTCAGTTCGAGTGTCGAGACGTCCAGGACATGCGTTGGGTCGGGGAGGTATTTCTTGAGCATCGAAACGTGGAACACGTCGTGGATCCGGCTGAGGTTCGGCGGTAGAGCGAGGCGGTAAGCCACTGGGCCAATGCGCTCCAGGATCTCGAACGGCCCCACAAACCGTGGGCTCAGCTTGCCTTTCAGCCCGAAGCGTTTGATTCCTCTGGACGGCGAGACCCGCAGAAACACGTGTTCTCCTACCTGGAATTCTAGGTCCCGGCGTCTCCGATCCGCGTAGCTCTTTTGCCGGCTCTGGGCGGTCAGTAGGCGTTTCTTGATAAGGCGTACCTTCTCTTCAGTTTCTTCCACCAAGTCGGGTCCCAAGAACTTCCGTTCTCCCAAGTCGTCCCAACAGATCGGGGATCGGCAGCGTCTGCCGTACAAGGCCTCGTAGGGTGCCATCTGGATGCTGGCCTGGTAGCTGTTGTTGTAGGCGAATTCGACGAGGGGCAGGTAACGCTCCCAACCGATCCCCCAATCTAGCACACAGGCTCGCAGCAGGTCCTCCAGCGTCTGTATCACTCGCTCCGACTGTCCGTCCGTTTGGGGGTGGAAGGCCGTGCTGAACTGTAATTTGGTCCCCAAGGCCTGCTGTAGGCTCTGCCAAAACTTCGAAACAAACGTGTGTCTCTATCCGATGTGATCGATGCCGGCACTCCATGCAGTCTCACAATCTCGCTGAGGTAGACTTGGGCTAATCGCTCTCTGGTCCAGATTGTGTGAATGGGCAGGAAGTGCGCTGACTTGGTTAGCCGGTCAACAATGACCCAGATTGTGTCGTGCCCCTGCTGTGAACGTGGGAATCCAGTGACGAAGTCCATGGTGATCTGATCCCACTTCCACTCCGGTACGGGTAATGGTTGTAGCTTTCCCGCCGGCCGCTGATGCTCTGCCTTTATCTGCTGACAAACCAGGCAATGTGCAACGTGACGAGTCACATCCCCCTTCAGCTTGGGCCACCAGAAAGTCTGCTTGAGGTCCCTGTACATCTTTGTACCCCCCGGATGTGCCGCATAAGGGGCGCGGTGTGCCTCAGCTAGGATTTCCTCCTTCAATTCCGGGGTATCCGGCACGCAGATCCGCCCGCGGAACCGTAAAGTGCCGTCCTCTTCCACGGAAAAGTCACCTCCTTGATCCGGCGAGATCTTGTCTCGTATGAGCTGCAAGTACGAGTCCGCCTGTTGTCCCCCTCGAATTCTCTCGAACAGCGTCGGCTTTACCACCAAGGCCAACAGCTGTGCGACTGTGCCCATTGGTACCACCTCCAACTTCAATCGCGAGAACTCCGCGATCAAGGTGCTCTGCTCAGTTATCGCGCGTGCCGTCGCCTCTTCTGGTTGCCCCTTCCTGCTCAAAGCGTCCGCCACTACGTTTGCTTTCCCGGGGTGGTACTGGATCGTTAGATCGTAGTCCTTCAATAGCTCGAGCCACCGCCTCTGTCGCAGGTTTAGTTCCTTCTGGGTGAACAGGTACTTAAGGCTTTGGTGGTCAGAGAAAACGTTACAGTGGACACCAAAGAGGTAGTGTCTCCATAACTTCAAAATAAAGACCACTGCAGCCAGTTCCAAATCGTGTATCGGATAATTCTTCTCGTAGTCTTTCAGCTGCCTGGAAGCATAGGCTATTACTTTTTCCTGTTGCATCAATACACCCCCAAGGCCGATCCTCGATGCATCGCAGTACACTTCATAATCCTCTTCGGGTGTTGGTAGTACGAGAATTGGTGCCCTGGTTAGCCTTCTTTTAAGTTCTTCGAAGCTCTCCTGGCATTGTGTCGACCACACAAACTTTTCTCCTTTCCTAGTCAACCGGTTCAGGGGGGCGGCTATCTTCGAGAAGCCCTCGACAAAGCGTCGGTAGTACCCAGCGAGGCCCAAGAAACTGCGGATCTCCGTTACCGTAGTTGGCGGCTGCCAGGCTGTCACGGATTCCACCTTCTTGGGATCCACGGCGATTCCTTTTGCCGAGATCACATGTCCTAAAAAACCACCTCGCGTAGCCAGAACTCGCACTTCTTGAGCTTAGCGAACAACTCGTGGTCCCTGAGGGTCTGGAGGATCATCCGCAGATGTTGTTCGTGCTCCCCGTCGGTGGGTGAATAGATCAGTATGTTGTCGATGAAGACCACCACGAACCGATCTAGGAAGGGCTTAAAAATTCGGTTCATCATATCCATGAAGACGGCGGGGCGTTCGTAAGCCCGAAGGGCATAACTGTAAATTCGTAGTGGCCATACCGGGTCCGGAAGGCGGTCCTTGGAATGTCCTCGTTTCGAACCCGAAGCTGATGGTAGCCCGATTGCAGATCAATCTTTGAGAAGACCGTCGCTCCCCGCAGTTGGTCGAAGAGATCGTCGATTCTGGGCAGGGGGTACTTGTTCTTCACTGTAACTTTGTTTATCCCTCTGTAGTCGATGCAGAGTCGTAGGCTTCCGTCCTTCTTCCGCACAAAGAGTACCGGTGCGCCCCAGGGTGACACACTCGGTCTGATGAACCCTTTGTCCAAGAGATCCTCCAGCTGCGCCTTGAGCTCTTTCAACTCCGCGAAAGCCATTCGGTACGGCGCCTTCGTAATCGGCTGCGTGCCCGGTAGCAGTTCAATCGGGAACACCACCTCTCGCTCGGGGGGCATCCCGGGTAATTCCGTCGGGGAAAACATCGGGAAAGTCCCGCACTACCGGGATGTCTGACGGCACCCCCGAGGGTTGGGCGGCCATGTCTACCGATGCCAAGTAGGCCACACACCCACCTTCCACCAACCTCCTGGCTCGTGCCGCCGAGATGACCGCTGGGAAGGAGATGCTCTGCACGCCAAATACGCGTTCTTAGGGAAGCTGGGTTCTTGAAGCTGCACCATCCGTTTCTCGCAGTCGATGAGCGCCTGGTACCTTGAGAGCCAATCCATGCCCAAAACAATGTCGTACTCCTTCAGGGGAATTACCACCAGTCCCAAGGGCAAGGCAGTCGCCCTAACATAATTGGGCAGGTGGCCACTAAGCTGGTCGCCTCCAGTGTCCCACCCGCTGTCTGGACCGTTAATCGGTTTTGGAGAGGTGTCTCCCCAAGGTCATGCATAACACGTAATCACAAGAAATGAAACGAGTGTGTTTGCTCCGGTATCAAAGAGGGTTCTAGCTCGGGAATTTGAACAGAAGTAATACCTGCAAGCATGTCCTCCGGCCGGTCCGCCTCTTGGTGGGTCATTGAATATACTCGCCCTCCCGGTTGAGGTTGCCTTGTCTCCTCGCGACGCGCTGCCGGAGGCCTAGAGGTCGACCCCATAGGAGCTTTCCCCCGCCCTGAGAACTGTGTAGAAGGCGTGGATGCAAGTAGAGGAGGCTGGTCCCAAGGTTAAGGGGCAGTTGCGGCGGAAGTGCCCCTACTTGCCGCAACGGAAGCAATGACGACTCTCTGGGGGCAGTCCAGCACTTGATGTGCCCCCCGCAGATTACGCAAGGCCTGTCCCCCGGCCTCGGTCCTCCTGCAGGTGCGCTCCGGGTCCCCCGACTGTGGTCTCCACCGCTTGGGGGCCGGTTCCCCACTGTAAGAAACCCCCCCCAGCGTACGGTTGTTGCCGCTTCTTTTCCTCGTGCCGTACCGGGGCCTCCCTCTTGGCGCGTGTAACTGCGAACCCCGCGCTCGACCACCGTGGCCCGGTCGACGACTTGTTGGAAACGTGTGCAAATCGGCCGCCTGTACCACCTGGAAGATATCACTCCGTAATCCATCCACGAAAAGTTGCGCCTTGTGGGCTCGTCCCTTATGACGAAAGGGACGCAGTTCGCCAATCGCACAAAATCGCGCTGATATTCCATAACCGTCTTGCTCCCCTGCTGGATGTGATTTAAGTCGTCCTCCAGTTTCTTTTGACGCTGTTGGTAAAGAAAGCCCCAAACAGCTCCTGCTTAAACGTCGTCCATGATGGCAGCACGGTGCCCTTGGTTGGGTCGGGGCGCACCGTCTTCCACCATAAACGGGCATTTCCCCCCAGGCAGTGGACCGCTAGGGGAACCCGCTCACAGTCCTCCATGAGCAAATCTTCAAAAAGCTTTTCCATCGATCCAACCAATCCTCGACGACCCAAGGGTCGGTCGTTTCTCCCTCGAACACGGGTGGATCATATTTCTTGAAATCCGCCAGGTTGGCTCGTACCCGCTCCCGCTCTGTTAGTGAAGCTGCCCCCTCCCCGCCGGCAGCGGCGGCCACAACAGGAACGGGTGCCACCAATGTCTCCCCCGAGTACCCCCGCCAAGGGCCCCCGGAGCTGGTGCCGTGGACGCTGCTGGGGGTGCTGCTACAGGCGTCGTCGCTGGGCTGGCGCTGTCCCGGTCGCTGCTATCGAAGGAGGGGCCATTCCTGCCCCAGTCCCCGTCACTTGCGGCGCTGCTGCTGGCGCGGCTGGCCCCTGAGGGGGCCCGGTCGGTGCGACCGTCGCCTCGCGGCGGAAGCGCTGCGTCAACTGACGCACGATGATCGGTGAGCTGATCGCCAGAAGGGATTTCCCGCATTTGCAGTGCTGCCGCAAGAGTTGGTTCTCAGCTG